>BQNB010043128.1:0-32544 GCA_026074375.1 Tanacetum coccineum | reverse complement strand
TTTTCAGAATATACCATATCATTATTTCAGCAAGGTCCTGCATAAAAGATTAGAAGACGAGAGTGCAATTTCTATCTCGCTACAATGGTCAAGAAAACAATTAAACACACTGTACATGGATTAATACGCCGTATCCCAAACCCTAGGATACGCCGTATTGTTCCTGTAAAAACAATTAAAAAATTTAAAGTACTGTAAAATAAATACTGAGTTTAAAGAAACTGATAACGTCCAGACATGTCCATACGCCGTATCCAGAGGGGTTCAATACGCTGTATGGAGTGTCTGGGAAGACAGACTCGTGCAACAAACAATTAAATAATACGACAAACAATTAAAATGACCGAGTTGTCTCCCAGGAAGCATTTTGTTTTAGCTAGTCGTTAAGTTTGACTTTTTTCTTCCGGATCTTTTCATTTGGTGTTGCCACGACCCATCCTTCATTTATAAGACGTAAAAGTTCTCGATAAGTGTCAAGGCTATCCTTTGAATGGTTGAGGTATTCAGACTCTTTTGTTATATCATCACCGTCAATGATGGTAAAACCTGTAATAATAGAAAAACTTCCAATGAAAACAGGTATATCGATCAAAGTTCCGGTAGACTCTTCCCTTCATCCTTGTCCTTAATTATGGAATAATAAAAGCTTTTGGACATTAAGTTAATTGAAAAGGAAGGGAGGAGCGTTAATATACTTATACCTGATTACACAAGAAAATTTCATTTTATAATAGTCGGTTTTAACAAAAGTTGGCTCAAAATCAACATCTCGATTCGTTTTAGGTTCTAGAGGTGTGTCCAAATCATTTAATCCTATGTAGTTACCATAAGTTGGGTTGAATGGTTCATCGCCCTCTCCTATAAGCTTTGATTTTGAATCAAGACTTTTTATTACAAAGACCCTTTTGATTATGCTAGTGGCAGGCTTAATACTTTTAAAAACAAGTTTTTCTTCCCTCGACCTTAACGTGACTTTCCTTTTGTAACGTCATCTTGGAATGGGCAGTCGCCCAAGAATGGCCGTACCGATGCATTATAGGGACATCGTCATCCTCGGGTATGTCCAATATGATAAATCCTTATAGGGAAAATAAATTGTCATCCTTAACTAGCACATTATTTTCGGCAATGCCCTTGGTTGTATTTATGGTTCGTCCACCCAGTTCGATGTCAAATTCTAGTGTGAGATAAAATTCCTAAGACCAAGGTTGGTAGTGGTATCAAAATGAGGCATAACGGCTCTCACTTCTGCACCCTAGGTCAACAAGGGCTTTATCAAAACAGATATTATGAATAAAACAAGGTAAAGTAAAGCTCCCTGGGTCTTTTTCTTTCTGAGGCAAGGTGTGATCATAAGCATCCAGAATCTTCACATCTTGTGCCTCTCTCCAATCATCACAGCCGAAGTTTTGCAGTCGTCTTGGGAAAGGGACTGTTTCAGAAAATACGCTCCTGTGTTGTGTGCCCGATACGGCGTATGGACCACATCCGATACGGCGTATCTCAGAAAAATCAGCTTTAGCAGTTGAGATCGATTTAACTTGGTCTCGAGGGTTTGTCTCCGTAGAGCTGGGCAGGCTTCCAAACCCTCTTTCTTGCAAGACCTTGCTCATCTGTCCGATTTGTATTTCCAAGGTCTTAATTGAAGCTCCTTGATTTCTTATTGCTGCATCGGTAGAAGCTCGGATCTCTTTGATTATGTTCGAGTTTTCTTCATGCCTTTTAGCTGATTCTGCCATAAATTTGGTCAGTGATTCTTCCAGGCTTGGTCTCCGATCAGGATACGAAGAGTTTCCATTGTTTCGTTGGTAGAATCCTGGCCCTGCTGCTCTATATTGTCCTCCAGGTTGATAGGGTGCACCGAACTGTGTATAGTAAGCTTCTTCTAAAGTTTTTCCTTCTTCCTTTTGTGGACAATCCTTCGTATAGTGTGGTCCCTTGCATAGTTCGCATCCGACCTGAGCAGCGTACACTTTCTCATTTACTTTCTTTATTTCTCGTCCGAGATTGTTGAGTTGGGCTTGGATAGCAGCAAGCCCGTCAGAAGTTTCAGTACTTCTGGTCCTTGAAGATGTTCCATTGTGCCATTTCTGGGAGTATTCAACCATTTCTTGGATGGCTATTTTAGCATCAGCAGCAGTTTTGGAAGGTATGGCACCCTTTGAGTCCAGAATTTGTCGAGTTGGAACATCGAGCCCATTATAAAATAAGATGACTTCCTGCATGTCGGTTAAGTAAAAGATTTGAGCAAACTTTCATCAGCAATTCTTTAAAATCTTCCCATACACGGTAAAGGCTTTCATCGTTCCTGCTAGAAGTTGTTGATTACCTCACATTTTCTTTGCGTACGGGCAAGGTGACAGTATTTGTTTTAGACATTTAGTTTTAAAACGTCCCAGGTTGTAATACGAGCCTATGGTTGGTTCCTTATCCATCTTGCTTGGCGGCTAGCCGGTGAGGTGATACATGGAAGGCTCGAAGCATATTGATCTTGATTACTTTTGGGATGTGAAAATAAGTCAACAATCTCTAGCACCTACTCATGTGCTCATTTTGCATCTTCGTGTTCTGACCTCACTGAAAGTATTTTCATGAAGTTTCCTTGAGAATTTCCCTTCAATTCAAAGTATGAGTGTCCTTGGTTGATCATGGGCCCTAGTAACGCCCGACCCCTAATCTCCTCCACTTTTGCTCATGTCTTCCTCCATTTGTTTCCGCCATTGTTACTTCTTTCTTTGATTGTTCCTCGATGTCGGAAATATGATCAAACTCGGGTGAATTTGATTCTACAAGACTTGGTGTATCGAAAAGCCTCATTCTTGACCGAAATTTTTGTTTCGGGTTTTCAAAAGGTGAGAATAGTTACTTTGTAGAACTCTTCTTGTCAAGCACTACCCTGAAAACAAGTGACAATCATCGTAGGATATGTTCCTGATAGAGAGAAATCAAATGTTGAAAAACGAAACAATATGTAGTATATGGTCTGCTACAGTATCCATATACAGAATACTTCGTATTCAATTGATCCAAATACGCCGTATAGGTCGCCTTTGAATGGGACATTACCCGTATTGAGTTCCACAGAGATACCACCGTATTGTTTGGAAGAACATATACATTGTTTAGACTGTAAAACTCAATACGTTGTCCTAAGCAGAAGGTTAGATACGTCGTATCCAACTGGTGGATACGGTGTATTAGGTGATCAATCATAACATAATACTATTTAAAAACAATTAAATACGGGAATTTAAACAAACAATTTAAACACACAATGCGGATAGATAAAAACAGAATTAAATAATTAGATTACACTAAACTAAACTAATTAATGGTTAATTATTTGGTTAATGGTTAGAAATACTAATAAGAATAAGGTTTAATTAATTCACTCCCCGGCAGCGGCGCCAAAAACCTGATGTGCTGTCATGTAGGGTCAATTATTTAATTATCAAGTTTTACAATTATATTTAGCCAAAAAATCTAAAACAACACTTTAATGAGCAGTGTACCCGGTCAAGATGGAGTTTCGCGGTAAGTAGGGTGTCAAACACTAAGAGTGAAACATTAATCCAAAATTCTATCAGTATTTTAATATTCTACTTAGTCTAATTTACGGTAAACCTATGCTATAATACTTGTCAAATGAAATGAAGGGGTTTGAGCTGAGAGACTGGCACAGGTTTGGTGGTGACAAATATCAATTCAATAAACAATAAACACAAAAGAATAAAATTAGAAGATAAAAAAGCGGTACAAGCCAAATGATAAAAAACTGTATTAGCCATATTAAATCCAGTTCAATGTTGGTTTGTTTGTTTTAGTGCAATGATTTACTTATCTCGAAGCGGCATATCATTCTTAAGACTTAGGCGGGACATCATTATAACACCCCCAAATTTACAACGCAGCGGAATACAACATTGGGGTGCTACTTCATAATACAAGCTCACGAGTCACGGTAAACGACTTTAAAAGAAATATTTACTAACAAAGATTACATTCAATTTTTATTAAAAAGATCAGAGTTACAAGGTCCCAATAAACTTTATGAAAACTCGTTTCTAAATAAGCCACAACATGACTAAGTTTCTTTGAAAACATTTTATCGTATGTACAAAGTTCACCAAGTCCACGTCCTTCGATATCCACGCTCCGTCCCATCCAAGCTAGCAAGCATATACCTGAGATAAACATGCTAAAACGTCAACAAAATGTTGAGTGAATCCATAGAGTTTATAAACAATCATTTTGAACACAAGCATAGCAAAACATTTAGTTCATAGAATAATCACAACGATGCTAGAGCCACGAACCGAACCTTAACCATGTGCCCAACCCGGAGTGATAGTGTTACACACTCCCAATACTAAATACAATATGTCTCCGTATGCCCTCGCGAGGAACACACGCCAGACAGGTCGTTAGGCCAAAATAGATCTATTATTATTGCATCAGCGTTTACCGGTTATCGGTAAATAACGGTTCATGAAGGAAGGGCCAAAACATACCACTCATAGCAACGTTCATATAATAAATTCACCTGTGTTCAATTTTCTAAAACAAGCATGTATCACCCTCGTGGGTTTTTAAAACATAAAAAGATTTAAATGCGAGGCTATGAACTCACCGAGAAATGGTGAAGACCAAAAGTAAAATGGATCTTCGGACGAGTAGGAAGCGTCTAAGCACAACCTAAAAGACGTGACGCGGTTTAGAATGATAAAGAAGATTGATACGTAAAAGTAAATCAAATGATCACGAGATATGTTTCTAATATATGTGTGACATTACACTATGACTTACCCTAAGTATTTGTATCTAAAATTGATGTTCATCCTGGTCTTATAGGTAATAAAACACCTACTAAGTTCCATCCCTCAATTCTTATTTTACCTATGTGTATCTACACATTTTAGATTTCAATTCAAGACGTAAAACTCCGATTATGAATTAACCCATCTTCATGTAACCATAACTCCTAGTATATAAAAGATCTAAGGATGAGGCTTTCACCCATAAAAATACCTTTGAGTCTATTTTCCAGAAAATTAAGCCTCCTCATCTAATTATTTGCTAACCTATGGGAAATCACTTTTTACCCTTAACAATCCAAACCAGAATATTTTCTGAATTTTAACCACTTACGGAATCGGTCATAAATCCTAATATATAATAGCTTTGAAGTTGAATCAAAATGGAGGTGTTAGCCTAAGATGTATATTACTGATCCATGTTTTAAAACCCAACACTTTAGTGCAAAAATCTGGAGTTAAACTCCTTTTTCAAACAATAGTTCAGAACTGATCAATTTTAGCAAAACGGCCATAACTCGCTCATCCGGAAGAGTTATCGTATTATCCAAAGAACCACATGATCCTCATATGTTTTACCCTTAACCTATGTAAAAACCCAATAGTCTCTAGTTCAAAGATTATTAGTTACAAGACCTACAATCTGCATTACAATTTCTGGGTAGACACTAAATATGTTTTCACAGTTTTGGTCGTATCTCGACCATACAGAAGAGTTTATGTTCCCTCCAACTCGCCACTAGTACCTGAGACATTTTACTAACCATTTATAAAAAGGTTCAGTAGGCTCTAAGCCAAAAATCTACCATTCAAACAGAAACTATCTGCAAGCCAACCATTTTGACTAGTTTCCGTAAAACGGCCATAAATCCCTCATCCGAAATCGATACAAAACCATCCAATTCGCCACATGAAGCTTATAACTATATCTATCTAACAATTTAATTTAATCATAGGCTCCAGGCCAAAAATAATTCGTAACATGACCAACAACCTACTGATCTAAAACAGTCCCTAATAATCACTTCAAAACTCGTTATTTCACCAATTCTTACACTAATTATACCTATGCAATGCCATATCAATCTATCAAACATACCCCGCACATCAAAAACATGATGTTTATGAATAAACCAAGATCAAACAAATCAAGAACATGCATACTTATAAAATATGAAATCAAACACATGCATACAAATAGGACTCAACAATTGAAAAGAGGGATTTAGGGACAACTTACAATATAATAATTTGAAGCAAAAGATTAAACAAGAACTCTAAGTGGGTGTGTTCTTGCTGCCGAAACCAAAGACCCAAAATAAATCCAAAACCTTGAGTTTGTTATTCTAATCTCGGTAAAATCACTTACAATTAAACCCTTCCAACACCAATTGTATTTAATTTGATCAAAACCCTTAAAAATCAAAATATAAGAAAATCAAGAAATTGAAAAATCTTGATGTATGGTGAATTTTAATGGAAAAGAATGATGGGGATTTATATAGGAATGATATTAGAGTAGATTGGAAGTGATTTGGTGAATTTTTGATGGTGTTGTTACTGTTCGACGTCCACAAGGAGGGAAGGAGAGAAACCAGGCAAAAAATTTGGTAAGTATTTTCTATGTGTGCGTTTTGTGGGTTCGGTTATAAGGAATAAGGGGGAAAAAAGAATTGGGCCAAATTTACTTAATGGATATGGATTAGGAAAGTTGGACTAAAACAAAAATATATATGGATGTTTGTTTGGGCTGCCGAAAATAAGAAAGAAAAAGGGTGGGCTTTGCCTAATTTTTATTAAATATTTTACATCTTTTAAACTCTGGCCCAATTACTTAGCTAGTGCGTTACAAATATATAAAACACGATTTTTGATGCGGTTTCGGCTAGAAACACGAGAAAGTCAAAAAATATAAAAAAATAAGCTCTCAAGGCTAAAATATGGAATTGTTGATTTCTTGATCGCTAAAACGGATAATTATCCAAGTTGTGACATACGAATAATCAAAATCGATGATTTTGATAAAAAAAACGACTAAAATTAATTAAAGAAATTTTCAAAAGTTTAGAAATTAAATAAAAGCTCGACTTAAGTAATGACTTTAAATTTCGAGTTGTTAAATCATCTACCCCTTTAGGGAGTGACGTCCTGGCGCTCAATTCGCCTTATTCGTCTTTGGTTTACTTGCAATGAGTGAAGGATATCATTCTCGAACGGATTCACATGTTCTCACACTATGGTCACACGACCTCGGGCGCACTTGAAATTTTTTTCAAAGCGACGATCAATTAAAAAATCAACGGTGATCACATATTGTCCAACGGGTCTTGTTAAAAGAGATCGCGTCATTATAAAAATTGCTTGGAGTGCACATAACTCCATCGAAATCGTTACAACATTATTCAAAACAAGGCGCTTATCATTAAGCGTACAAAATCACATAATTGCATGTTCGCTAATCGTCAATCCATGCAAATCATTTTAGCTTTGGTGGAAAAGGCGTACCCCGCCGACCTAATTTTTATTAAATCGTGCTTGCTAACAGTCAAGCCTATTTCATCAAAAGAGTACTCATCGATGTGGAAATCATTCGGAGTATACACAACTCCACCGAAAGCACTACGACATTAATTGAAACAAGGTACTTATCATTAAGCACATATAATCGCATAACGGCATGCTTTCTAAATAGCCAAGCCATTCCAATCAATCAGTTCAATCACGTTAACTCATGCTTGCTAAATAGTCAAGCCATGATTAACAACAATTTTCTACTTAATTACGGCTAAGTCCAACCAAGGAAAAAAAATTTAAGTTACAGGATGTTCACGGGCGTGATAGCCATGGATGCATATCCAAAAATATTTTTATCATTGTAGGGTGTTCACACGCGGATCCATATTTAAAAAGAGATTTTCAACATCACATGGTGCTTACTGGCTTTATAGCCATGGATACATACAAAAAAATAACATCATAGGGTGCTCACGGGCTTTACAGCCATGGATCCATACCCTATCAAATGGTCAAGTTTGCTCATATTATCAAACTCTGTGCATTCTTCACGGTGCCCCAAGCACGATCGTCACCGGCTTAGCTGCCAACCGCGGGGACCACTTCGAGCTCGCACACCCAACGCGACCGCTCCATGTATCCTTAAATCGTCTCGACTTATTTTGCGAGCACCATAATATGGGTAGGCGTACCCAGCCGATCCAACGTCATATAATAATGACGCCTCGAGCTCGCACATATGTACGACCACTCGACTAGAAATCACATAACACACAAACACATAGCAAGCAAAAATTTTGCACATAATTTTTCAACTATGGCTATCCGCCGTTGACCATCGACGATCAAAGGAGATCGAGTCAGGCACAAGGATTCCTCAACTGAATAAATGGAGACGGCAAACGATATTGTCTTTTATCTACCGCCACGAAGTCGGCAAACTCCAACTGTCCATCGTGTACCGTTTTATTCCCTACGAAAAATGATGACGGACGACATCACTTCGATCCAGTAGGATCCGACCATTGTGCTTAGCTCTCGTGCCGAAAGCTCTCCTTTTGAGCCATCCTTGTGTGACTCTACGTTGGTATCCGAGTCACCACTCTACGTTGGTATCCGAGTTCACAAGGCAGAAGAATTCACAGCTCGAGTTTGTGCAGGATTCATCGCCAATATTAGATGACCGAACACACACGTCCCTTGGGTCGTCACGTCCCGGAGTAAGGGCCACTACACTTAACCATAAGTCAAGTATCGTATAGTGTCTCATTAAAATACTTGACGTCATCAGGTACATTTACGACTATACTACCATTACACTCCATTTTGGGGAAAGAAGTCTTCTTCATGGCCATCAGTTGATACATTTAAGGCATCATACATCCAATGTAAGAGATGTCTTCTCCATTTCTCTCTTTCAACCTCAGGAATTCACACCCTTGATAGCTCAAATCTATCATTGCTTACTAGCACACC
This sequence comes from Tanacetum coccineum, assembly GCA_026074375.1. Lineage (NCBI taxonomy): Eukaryota > Viridiplantae > Streptophyta > Magnoliopsida > Asterales > Asteraceae > Tanacetum > Tanacetum coccineum. The sequence continues at coordinate 23,740 of BQNB010043128.1, read as the reverse complement.
GACTATACTTGGTCTTGACACGTCTTCATAACAATCACCGCTCTTAAATACTACGAACTAAACATCACTCCTTTCAAGACACACTCGTTCCAAACAATACCGTAGGTATTTCCGCTTCGGAACAACTCGGTCATAATGACTCGCATGAGACTCTCTCCATGCAGTCGATAAGAATAGGGTCACTTGCATAAGTATCCGTAGTAGGGTAAAAATATTTTCTCCTTCCGAAAGCTTGACCCAAACATTTATCTCAATTACCAAGCGTTTTAATGGTGACGATTTATCCGACATAGCGTGGTTCTTCCTAAATTATGCATAGTTGATCAGGTTATGCATAATTGAGGACCAAACAACATCATGTCCTTCCTCGTCAAAACGTTTCTTTTTCGTACGCTACATGCGTAAGTTAATTCCAAGAAATTTTTCAAAGAGTAAGAATCTAATTAATTCAAAAGAAAGAAAAGAAGATAGCACCGGAAAGGAGATAGCATCATTCCATCTTCAATTCTTATTATTTATGAAAGAAAAACATATATACATATATATATTTTTTTTGAAAAGAAAATTTTATTTGACACCATAGGGTCAGTTTATGAAATTTGAAAACACATTTTCCATGGTTTACACAAACAATTTATACAACATAGTCAATATGATTCGCACAACGACATTCGTTCAACACACAAATTCGTTTTTGCAATTCACAGTTTTAAAATCATCAAGTCACAAAACATCATTGAATATAGTTTGGTCAACGGTCACAACAAGTATCAAAAATAATACCCACTCATGGACTATGCAAGCAAGTATCATACACATGCGAAAGATTTACCAATTGAAGTCACCCAACACTCGGGGTCGAATTAATCTCTCAATGAGTCAAATGTCTTGAGGTAACTACGACCTCCAAGCACCACTTAAGTAAACAACATATACATTAACTCTCCTAGAGTTCTAAATCCAAACAATGGCTAAAGAATGCACAATCACTACAACGATGATGAGGTAAAATCTTTGAGGCAACGATAACCTCAATCCAATAAACCTAAATCATGAAATCCTCCTACTTACTAGTCTATGGACGATAAAAGTATGAGGTTTTCGTCTATGGAAATCATTTCGAGTCTAATTTCTGGAAACATAGGGTCCACTGCCCAAAACGTTTTGGATCCAAGGTGAAATTACCATTTTACCCCTATTTATCAAAGTCGCCATTTTTCGAAAATTTTATCGCTCCACTAAACTGGGTGTATCTCTTAAACTGTGCGTCCGCAAAAGCCGAAACGACCGCTCAAATCTAAGTTTATTCAATATCTAGAACTTACAGTTTTACATATTTAGGTGTTGCTATATAAGTTTTTGAACTTATTACTCATTCAAATTCTGGTCTCAATTTTTGACTAGTTTTGCCATTTCGGCGGTATCTCATTCGTCGGGCGTCGATATGACTCCATCCGAATTCCTACATGTACCTAAGAGGTTTCTCTACCTCCTAGTCTAATTTCCTAGGTCTTCATATACAAAAATATTTTGAAACGTATCTAACAAGCTGCTATCCCAAAGCAGCCCCTAAGGAAATTTTTGACAAATTTTTGTAGTTTACAAAAATAGGCGTAATTTGAAATTTATTGATGCTTTTGATGTGAAACCAATTGGAGGTGATAGCCCTAAGAGCCTTCTACAGGTACCTAAATTTTGTTTTGAAAAGTTATTACAAAAATATGAAGTTATACTCCTTTTTCCAATGGTATACCAGATTTGACTAGTTTTAGAAAAATGATGATATCCCACTCATCCGGAAGAGTTAAAATTCTATCCAACTCACCACATGTACCTTAAACATTTACCAACATCTAAATTAGATTTCCCAGGTGCCGTGAAACAAAAAATAATTCACAATCAACCTCACAACCTGCTAGTTACAATCTGCCATAAAATCTATTTCAAAATTCAACCAAACACCTTTTTAATTCCTCCAAACGCCAATACAAAGTCATACCAATGACTTAACACTCTCTCAAACACAAAGACTCATAGATTTCCAGAATCAAACATTTCATGACTTACTAAGTAGAGGTCGATACGAGAGAATCAGAACACAATGCCAACTTTATTCGAAAGCTTCAAAGATAGATGTTTCCGGTCGACGCATTACGCGAGAATAAGTTAATAACCGTTTTTCCAAAACAATGAAGCGTTATGGGATGTCATATAAAAGTCGCACTCCCATCAACCGGAAAATCTCAAAACGATGGATTACGAAACAACATATGCGATTTAAAAGCAATAGGAAAATATTCGAACTCGGAGTCGAACAATAAATCACTCAATGGGATCGACAAACTACGACGAATCAACATCATCAAAAGATGAAAAGTAAAGTCGCCAAAAAGTTTCGAAGATAATCATATAACAACGATGTTTTCATCATGTATCAAAAAGACCTAGTTCGCTATAACCAATGCTCTGATACCAATCTATAACACCCCCAAATTTTGAACAATGCAGCAGAATATTACATTGGGGTGCTACCTCATAGCTCATACACACTTGTCATAATGAACGACCTTAAAAGAGACGTTTTAAAGTAATTTGACACATTACACTTTAAAATATCAGAGTTACACAGGTCCTTCAGCTTTAGTTTTATAAAAACCAAGTGAGTCAACATGACTCGATTAGAAAACAATTTTAAAGTCTTTATTTAATGTGTATTTTTCACCGACTCCGAGTCCTTCGATATCCACGCATCGTTCCATTCACGCAAGCAAGCATATACTTGAGATAAAACATGCTAAAACGTCAACAATAATGTTGAGTGAATCCATAGAGTTTATAATAAATCATTTGAACACAAGCATAGTAAAACAAGTAGTTCACAATTAATACGTTGCTAGAGCCACGAACCGAACTTTAACCAGGTGCCCATCCCAGAGTGATAGAGTTACACACTCCCAATGCTAAATACAATATGTCTACTCAGAGTGTGACTACCACGGATCACACACCAGACAGGGTTGTTAGGCCAAACAGATCTATTCCATTGCATTAGCGTTTACCCATCATAGGTAATTGACGGTCCATGAAGGAAGGGCCACAACATACCACTCAAAGCAACGTTCACATAATAAAATCACATGTGTTCGATTTTCTAAAACAAGCATGTATCTCCCTCGCGGGTTTTTAAAACATAAAATTTTTTAAATGCGAGGCTATGAACTCACCTTGATCGAAGCCGAAGATTAAACAACCGAAACAATCACGAACTACTCGACGAAACTGTGACATATAATTTACGTCGTTCAATTATTATATCGTAAGATATGATTGGATAGTGCGCGCATCGCAACTATCAAAATAGTATAAATATACATACACATGTGATGAGAAATCCACTTGCGCGTCCTAAATCCTAAACTCCACTTAATTGAGTTACGATAATTCTCTCATTTATTTTATACGTCACTAAATCGTAAACTTTCTATTTTAGGAAACTTTCTAGTTTTAGAAAGTCATTTTTTTGATAAGTTACCTTTTTAATAAGTATCGTCTTCTAATTAAACTTATAATAATATTTATTTATCTCGTAGAACTTTCGACATTCAATTTGTTGTTAATTTCTAGTGACGGTGTCACACTTCGAATATTACGAAAAGTTATTATTTTAGACTTTCTATTTTTAGAATCGACCAACGGTCCCAAAAATAATTACTTGCAACAGTATATCAATCGATATTATTTTATTAATTGAAATCACCTTCATAACGCGTTAACGTTTATTAAAGTCTCCGTTGACTTTTATGTTGACTTTTTATATAATATATTTATTTTCTAAATCTGACCCGACCCAAAACGACCCTCTATATCTCATTTTCACGACTCGGTCGTAAAGAATTTATAACAAAGACGTTTCCGGACAACTTTTTAGTTTTAGCCTAGACCTGAAACTCGATAAAAAATGACGAAAATGCCCCTGCAAGATTCTGCTGGAACTTAATATTTATTTAGTAAAACGCAGAAATTGACTTTCGGTTTTGACCCGTTATTGCTCGATTTTAAAATTAGCAAGCCTCGTGGCAAAGTAAAACGTCATTCCGAACAACTTTCGTGTTTTGCCGGAAGGCCGAAACGGACCCGAACGTGCTCAAACCTGTAAATTAAAATTCTGTCAGATTTAATATCGAGTAAACTGCAAAAATCATCCCTGTGGTTTGTAGTTTGTGACACTAATCATCCCTAGCCAATACTATTGGCACTAATCATCCCTAAGTGGTCAAATGTCTGGCAAAAATCATTCTTATTGGGGATGATTTTTACAAAAAAGTTTAACAAAAAGTTTTGCAAAATTCATCCCTCTAGGGATATTTTTGCCGAATATTTCACCACTCAGTGATGATTAGTGCTAATAGTATCGGCTATGGATGATTGATGCCACAAACTACAAACCACAAGGATGGGTTTTGCAGTTTACTCTTTAATATCTATTAAATAGTAACTTATTTTTCTACTTGAAGTGTATATTTCGATTTCGCCCCAGTTTCTTCGTTATTGAGAGTTAGAAGTCCCATTTTATATCAAAAGGTCCGCAAAAATATACTCTTGACTTTTCAAAATCTCGATCCCCGAATCACAAGTTCAGTTTTCTGATTTAAACTACCCGATACAAAAAGTGTCAAAATCCGTTTTTGACACAAAAACTCATTAAAATACATCTAATATGACCTATAATTTCATATCAATCCCTCTTTATAATCAATAACATATTATACTAAACGCCGCAAGTTTTAATGGATTTCATCACATATAATCGAATCGATAAAATAAACAAAACAATCAAAATAAACATAAAAAGAGTGCTCACGATGCTATATGGAGCAAGGTCGGAAAATAAAATGCACTCGTCGCGTCCCCTTGAGTCCTAACCGCGGCTCACAACCAACCGAACCAAACCAAATCAAAACTCGAACCCATCCCTTTAGTGACTAAGTTGGGTGTCCTAGCATTCAGTGACTAAGTTGGACTTTAAACCCATCCCTTCAGCAGACCTTAAAACCAAGTCTCTAGCCAATCTATAACAGCCCATAATTTTCATCAATGTAATTATCCATCTATTAAATTAGATGCAATTTTCATCAATGTAATATTCACTTATTAAATTAAGTACAACCATTTTCACGGAAATATTTTTGCTTTATTCCACCTATTATGCAACGTAACTTGCATAACCAAAGTAAACGAGCTCACGAAACCTACCAATGCCAATTTCATCAACGTTTATAGCAAATGAACGTCATAATATGTCAAGCAATATGTTTTAATATCCATTTTACCATACGTTATTTATTTAACGTACTATCCATAATGTTTATTATATAATGAAAATTATTTTATAAAAAATAAATACGTTTTTAAACCCGTTTTTTTTTTATATCAAAACCCTAATTTCTTGTTGAAACAAGTGTACAAATGTCTAAAGCAAATGTACAAGTTATTTTTGAATGTCTATTCTCTCCTAAACCTTAGTACAACCTTCTAAAGCCCAGTGTACAAGTTAAACATGCATAGAATTCAAACTAGGTCATTTTCCCTCCTAAATCATGTTTATTTCTTACCACCACTTTAAAACAAGTTACAACACAAACCCAAATCTACCACCAAGAAACTAAAACCCTAAACCATTCTAAACCCTAAACAAAACCCATAGATTCACCTAACACCTAGACGAAAAGACCCTAACACCTAAAACTAGTTTCTAACCAAAAACAAGCACCTCAAGCACCTCAAGTAGCTCCATGACCTCACCACCACCTTCACCCTCACGTCACCAAGCAGCCACCCAAGCACCACCATCATCCACCTTGGCCACCAAGTTATATACATGCCTCCTCACCACCTTAGGAAGCCACACCCTTTTCTCCTTCTTTCACCATTCAAGGCTACCTTTCTAGCTTGTAATACTCACCATCTAGCTGCCCTTAGTCACCCCCTACAACCCTTGGCTACCACACCAAGTTTACTTGGTCACCATGGGTGGTTGGTGCCCTATAAATAGCTGAACAAAGCACACCCTTTCATTTCATCCTCACAACTCAGTTCCACCTTAAATCTAAGTCCAAGCCAAGCCCTAGCAGAAGTATAAGAAAGTACAAAGCCCTTAGAAGCTAAGAACAAAGAAGAAGAAGCCTTGAAACCCATTTCCTAGGTGTACGAACCCAAACCCTAATTTCGACCCATTTTTAAGTTGTAAGTCGTTCCACTTTTTCTATAAGCTCTTGTAGGTCCTTGTGTTGGATCTATATAGCCTTTGTAAGACAATAGCTAACTTGAAAAAATCCAAATCAACTATGTGAGAGACACTGACTATGAATATCAAGTGTTAATGCGGAATCTTAACACAAGTATTAAGAAGAATATAATACTAACTTTGCTATTGATTTCTATTAGAATACTATTTCAATCTCATACTAAACATTGTGCCGTAGGGTTCCTTTTATACACCAAGGAAACCCTAATGGGCTTTACAAACGTGTGAAAGGATAATACATATCCTTTCCTAAGATATCTCCTAAAATATCTCTAAGATAACTATTATCTCTATTTTGTTACATAAACAGACTTAACTAAATACGACCAGTACTAACTATAGTACTGCCACTCTACCAGTACTAACTATAGTACTGCCAGACTTAACTTAGTACTGCCAGACTTAACTTAGTACTGCCAGAACTAACTAATACTATCAGACTTAACTATTATACTACCAGTATTAAGTCTTTTACAATATATTTCCCAACAATCCTCCCCTAACTTGATCTTCACTTGTGAACTTCAAGTTACATCAAGTATCTTCAAATTGACTTCCTGGGGAAATGATTAAATAAAACACTTTGAAATATTCTTGAGCGCAATCTTCAAATCATCCTTTTGATCTTTGCAGCAACTATTCTTCAAAGCTTTTCAGCAACACTTCAGATTAGCAACATTGACTATATGTACATCAAATCACATAGTTTCAGACTATTCTCATCACTTCCAGGTGTGTTAACTCCTGTGAGAGGTGAATCATTGAAACTTTAAATGGATTTGATGTCTCTTTATCAGTTAGCCATTTACTCTAGAGTAGTCAATCCTTTGGCCACCAGAAAGGTGCATGTCCATGGTCGACTGAAAACCATTTCAAATCTCAGTACATGAAACATTGGTGAGTTGAATACCATATGGTTTTTGGCAAACCCTTATAGCCATAAACGGATTTGATATGCCTTTACCTGTAGCCGTTTGCTCAGGGCTAATCAATCATTTGGCATCTAGAAAAGGTAAATTCCATGGTGGATTGATTACCATGTCAACTCTTTGTACATGAAACTTGGTGAGTTGATGTACCATCCACTTTTTGGTAAAGTGTCAACCATCTAATATGGATTTGCAATTTGTCTTTACCATAAGCCATAAACTTGTGGACTAGCCAACTCTTTACTAACCAGATATGGTGAGTTGATAACCATACAATTTTATTCACAAATTGTCAATCCATTAACGATATGAGGAGTCTTTACCAAGAGCCGATTTGCTCCTGGACTAGCCATCCGTTAGTCTGTTAGACATGGTGTACTTGATAACATTTGTTTGGGTTAGTGCATAGCAACCTCCACCAAGTGTTGTTCTCCTCAATCTCCATTCTAGAGAACTAACTCATCAACCTTCATTACTATCCTAATGCCAGCTTGCTTCTCCATCATTGTCAAAGTTTTAGCAATCCTCATCTGGTTTTCCTCCCTGAAGTTTCTTGTCCAACATTGCTTTGCACACTTTAGCAGACAAAGGATACTTTCTCTCTATTAGCATAGTATATAATCCACAACGCTAAGTTCAAACAGTATACTCTGTCCAGCATCATAGTATCTCTAACAAAAATTAACTTTGTGGACCTGGCAAACTCCAATTGATCTTACTAAGGGGTTTCTTCAAACATGTTTCTTCAAGTAATCCCAAATTACTTTTTCATATTCATCCTCATGGCTTCATTCATACCATGATTTTCTCAACACAATCCTGAAAAGCTTTGTAAGATCTTCCTCTTTGATAGTCATCAGCATTGCTCCAAAGCTTATGTATACCTTATCAGTTCCATTCTCCCTAACAATCTGGTATACACCTTTCCTTCCTTGCTTGATGATTTGAATTTGCATAACTGGGTGATTTTATAGCTACAGGAATAGGATTAATAGGGATTTTAGTATCTGAAGTAGAATCAACTTTTTCACTAGCTTCATCTGAATCTTCAGAATCATCCTTATCAAGGTCTGTATGTAATCCTTTCCTTGCTATCTATTTTCTCCTCTTTCTAGTCTTCTTGGTTGGCTTATCATATTTGTCTTCTTCAACCTTCTCCTCTGTTTTGAGGTACATCTTCAACATCAACTTTAGCTGTATGCAATTTAGTTGGAGCTCTCACCAAATCCCTTAAAGTTTCCTTTGTTGCTTCAAAGTTCAAAGGTGAACATAGGTAATCCAAATTGCTTAACCAAAATTTCAAATTCTGCTTTTACTTTCTTCAAATTCAACTTCTTCACTGGAGACAACTTCCATGTCCCTTGATTCTTTCGAAAGTTGACATATAGTATCATGAGCTTTGTTTGAGTCATGGCTTATTCCTTTTGTTCTAGTTTCTTTCCTCTACAAAAGTGTTTTCTCTTTGATTTACCAACTTCTACCATCCTTTTTGCAAATCTTTAACAGTAAGAATCCTTCCAAGCACCCTCTCCTTCAATTCTGCATTTGCTACAAGCTTTGCTCTGATAGTGTCCCAATCTTCTTTATAAACGATTGACTTCAACTGAACTTGAGGCTTCCTTTTCTTTGATTCCTCTGTTAATTCTTGCTCTCACAACCTTTGAGCCAGAAGAGAATTCCATAATGAACTTGTTTAGGCCACTTCATCCTTTCCCAAAGCTTTTCTAATGCATCTAACCTGATAGCTTCAGTAAGTCCTGCATCTGTCTTGAAGAATTAGTTCTTTTGTCCTTTTAGAAGGCTGAGTCTCCTTCTTTTTTTATATGAGCCATTCCTTCCTTACTACCTCTGTCTGGAGAAGTACTGAGACTCTTTTTTATTTGCCACCTTTTATTATTTTACAGTAGTAACTGGATACTAAACTATATTAACATCCAACATGCCAGCAATTACTTTCTTCAATACCAGCACTAACTTTAGTGACACCAGTATAACTTCTCAAAAGCAGACTTAACCTCTTCAAAGTCCAAACCAGTACCAGCAGATTCTTTTGAACTCTTCCTTCTCTTATATCTCTTTCCTTTATCAACTGACTTGATCTTTTTAACTTTTGTTAAGATTGCAGCAGCTTCTAAAGTTGTAGGGCTTATGTCTTCAACTTGTTCCTCCTCTGAAGCATTGACAGTCTTTGAGGGAGTCTTTGAGGGAGTAACAAGCTCTTGTACCAAAGAAACTAGAGGATATAAATCATGAGTCTTCCTCCCCTGAGCCTTTGTTTCTTCCTCCTTAAAATCAGACAAAAGAACCCTCTTTGGACTTCTCTCAAAGCAACTTCCAAAGACTTTACTCTTTCTACCAAAGTAAGGATAGCCTTCCCAAAGGTCTGTTTGGTTTCCTTGAGCTGCTTCTCTAAGTCATTAATTCGTGCCATTAACTGGGAAGTAGTAGCTTCTTGGCTAGGTGTAGGTGGTTGTTGGTGAGTTGATGGTTGTTCAAAGGTATGCTCCAGTGGTTCATGTGCAGGTGAAGGTGTAGGTGAAGGGTATGCATTGGTAGTTTCAGCAATAGGTGTAGGTGGTACAGGTTAAGAAAAAGGTAGAATAGTTGTGGCTTCAGATGGTATAGGTTGTGTTGAAGGTGGTGTTGATGGTACCACACTTGATGATGGTTGAGGTTGAGTGACAGATGGAGCTTCTTGTCCTGAACTTGGATTAGCAATAGACAACAGAGCAGGCAACAAAGGTCTTGGTACCCCTCTAAAACCCCTTTTCATATTTCCAAAAATCTTTTTGGTCAAAGTCACAGTCAGATAAGGGTGTTTGTTTTCAGTTTGTATATCCAAAATCATTTGTAGAAAACGAAGATACATAAAAAACTTTGTTTTGCCTTTTAAGTTTGCCACCACGCCATCAAAAATTAGTTTTGAAAAATTATAAACTCTGCCAGTGGAAAGACAAATCAAGGTAGTAGCAATATTTCTACCAAATTGATCCCATCCACCACTTTTAGAGCTTATACAATGTAAAATATGGTGGACTAAGAATCTCCATTGGGGGTGTGAAAAAGCTTTTCCAAAAGGTAAAAGATCCATTAGTAGGATACCACATATGCCCCATCCCCTCAAAAATCTCATTGTTTGGCAACATGGTAATCCCTGAAGCATCTGCTAATTGAAGCTTATTTCTAATAGATGCCTCAGTGATTGTATACACAATAGTATCAATAGTTGCGTGTAATTCTAGAGTCCCATCAGCAAGAGTTTTGGCAGTAGCAGTCTGCCAAAACTGTTTGACTAGGGAATCATAGATAGTAGGATTACTAGTTAAAGCATACCTGAGGTTGGAACCTCTTATAAAATCCATTATCTCTGCAAACCCTGCACTTTCATCAGGCTTGCGCAAAAACCCCACTTGATTATGTTTGTCGCAGTATTTTAATTGAGCCATGATTCGAAAGTAGCAATAAAAGGTAGTGATGTGAACTAAAAATTTACTAGGTTTAGTTACGAGTGAGGTTGTAGATGCTGGTAACAAGAAAATTGAATATATCTTTGTAAAGAAAAAAGAAATTTTTACTTTGCGAAGGGGGGAAGAACAGCAATAAAAAGCAAATTGATGAAATAAAATCAAACTTTATCTATGTATAGCTTCTCTGTTAACGACAATAGCGCTGTAAAAATCTGTAACGGTAACATTTAAGTAGTGTTTAAACAACAAAAAATGATTTTCCCGCAACCAACACTAACAATAACCTACCAGAATTAAAATTGTAACACTACCCAGAATTAAACTTTTTTCAACAGAATTTAATTATGATACAACCCGAATTAACTCTTTTTCAACCAGAATTAAGTATTTACTGAATTAAGACCTTATCACTCTTGCCTTACATCTGCAAATCCATGCTATTCCTACAAGAATTTGACTAAAACAAAGAAAAACATGCTGCAAGAGTTTGTATAGACAGAAGTAACTTAAACTAACTACCCGTATTAATACTACTAACTACCAGAATTAATACTACTAACTACCAGAATTAACTACCAGTATTAATACTACTTAAGCCAGATTTTAGTTAAACTAACTACCAGAAGTATACACGCTATACAAGTGAGCCTCCCCTTAAATGTAGCTATGTGTTTATCATCCCAATACTAACTACTAAGTAATTAAACCGTGGTCCATCAAAAGGTTTAGTCAATAGGTCAGCTACATTTAAGTCTGTGTGAATTTTCTCCACACTAATAAGCTTCTTCTTATAACAGTCTCTTATAAAATGGTGGCGTATCTTGATGTGCTTTGTCTTGGAATGATACACTGGGTTCTTCACAATGCAGATTGTTCTTTCATTATCAATGTGGATTTTGGTATTCATGAAATTGAAACCATAGTCCAGTAGTTAATTTTGAACCAACAATACTTGTCCACAGCAATTTGCAGCAACTACATATTCAACTTCAGTTGTAGAGGTAGCCACTATGGTCTATTTCTTGCATTGCCATGAGATAAGTCTTTTTCCAAGAAATTGACAACCACCTGTTGTGGATTTCCTGTCAAGGTTGGACCCACCATAATCACTGTCAGAGAATGCTTTCAGGTTAAAAGGTGATTCTCTAGGATACCATAAGCCCAAATGTGGTTTGCCCTTAAGGTACTTAAAGATTCTCTTCACAGCATTGAGATGTGAAGTCTTGGGAGTGACCTGAAAATGAGAACAAACACATACTGCATACATTATATCGGGCCTAGAGGCTGTTAAATATATGAGAGAACCTATCATGGATCTATATAAGTGCACATCCACATCAACAGCTTCCTCATCTTTTGTTAATGCCACTTTGGTCTCCATGGGGGTTATTGCAGTTTTCACATTTACAAGATCAAATTTCTTGAGTATCTTAGCTACATACTTGTCCTAAGATATGAAGATTCCTGCCTTGTTTTGTTTGACTTGTAACCCTAAGAAAAATGTGAGTTCTCCCATAGAACTCATCTGAAATCTGCTTTTCATCAAGGCTTCAAACTCATCACACCAAGACTTTTTGGTAGATCCAAAAATGATATCATCAACATACACTTGAACCAGCATGATATCCTTCTTGTCCCTTTTAATAAATAAAGTCTTGTCAATCGTACCCCTCTTGTATCCATGCTTCTCTAGGAATGTTGATAGAGTAGCATACCAAGCTCTAGGAGCTTGATGCAGTCCATACAAAGCTTTGACCACCTTATAAACCTTCTTAGGGTGATCAGGATCAACAAAGCCAGGAGGTTGTGAGACATAAACCTCTTCATCTATAGTGCCATACAGAAAGGCACTTTTTACATCCATTTGGTATACTATGAACCCCATAAATGAGGCAAAGGCTAAAAATAACCTGATAGCTTCTATTCTTGCCACAGGAGCAAAAACCTCATCATAGTCAATACCTTCTTCCTGCGTGTACCCTTGGGCCACCAATCTTGCCTTATTTCTGACAACCACTCCTCTTTCATCTCTTTTATTTCTGTAGACCCATTTTGTACCAATTACCTTCATTCCGTGAGGTAGATCTACAAGAACCCATACCTGTTGCAGCTTAAACTGTAACAACTCCTCTTGCATGGCTTGAACCCAACTGTCATCTTGTAGAGCTTCAGAAATCTTTTTAGGTTCCTCCTGAGATAGAAAACAGGCAAACAAACAATGTTGTTGATCTTTGTGATTGTTTCTTTGCTGCTTTTGAATATAGCTGAAAAGTGCATGAGCTCCTGATTTTTGCTGCACTTTGCTTCTAGTTTGCACAGCTGACTTAGGATCACCAAGTATTTGACTTTTTGGGTGAATATTGTGAATCCTAAGAGTAGGAGTAGGACTGACTTCAATTTATGTTAAGCTGTTGAAGTCAGTTATCACACCCTCTTCATCATAAGATGCTTCATCAAAAATTCCTGTCTCAGACTTGTGAAAGATTTCGAGCTCTGGCATAGGTGAATCATCAGGATCAAACCTACCAGTATTAACTGACTCACTACCAGTATTAACTGAAGGAGTACTGGTAGTGTTGTTTTCAGATACTGTCCCTAAATGCTTTAGAGCAATTTCTTCCAACTCTCTTCGAAAAGCTAGAATCTTAGGATTATCTTCTGAAGTGTCTGTAGAAGAAGCCTTCTTTTCTTGTAAAGGTTCTGTCAAGATCTCCTCTTTCATTGAATTTATGGAAGATGTCCTTGATTCAACTTTTTCTTCAGTATTCTTTACAGCTAAAGGCACAACAATAAGCTCTACATCCTCATCTTTTTCCTTAGAAGCATTTGAATTTGGTGTTTGTGAAGTACATGCATTGTTAGTTACTTCCAAAGCACCTGCATGTGGTTTAGCTTGATTTTCCAAAGATACCGGAATATAGTTCATAGAATCAGTAAGATAGTCAATATCAAACATCCATCTATACCCTACTCATTTAACATTGGGTTTTTCTTCAAGAAAATTGACATGCAAATTTACTTCTACTTTTTTGGTTACTAAATTATAAACCCTATAGGCTTTGCTATTTAGTGAGTAACCAACTAAGAAACCCTCTGTTATCCCACTAGTTTAATCCATTACACAATAATAATCTATACCAATATGCTAGAAAATAAGAAATCTTAGAGAGAGAAACAAGAAAGGAAGATTAGCTTAGAGAGAGTTTGGTGGATTACAAGTGAAATGAAATGTAACCAACACCCTTCACCAAGTATGGTGAAGGGATATTTATACCCTAGCCTTCTAGTTGGCTCATGGGCTTTCTTAACGGGCCGAGCTTGGCTAAACTTGGGCTTTCACCCTTAACATGGATAACATTAGATTACAAACCAAGCCCGATAATACCTGACTAGCCTATTACATAACAAGACCTATTTGACTTAATAAGACCGATAACATTCTTGTTTGACTTAATATAATTAAGGCTAACAATTATCTGATCTAATGACTTTTAATCCTAAAATTGAGCTGGTTTTCAATTATGCCTATAAAGTTCTGAAAAGATGCCACTTGTTTCATCCTTAGAGGCCAAAAAGAATACCCAACTAAATCTGGTACAATCATCAGTAAGCATAAGGCAATAACTTGATGATTAATTGCTTTTTACAAAAGTAGTCCATAAAAGATCCATATGCAGGTCTCTTTTGTTGTAATGGCTCAGTGGATTAATCCTTCTAATTACTAGCCTTCGGGAGGCCTGTGTTGCTTTCCTTTATGGCAAGCAACACATGTATGGTCATTTTTGAAAACCTTAGAAGGTAGACCTCTTACAAGGTTTCCCTTCACAAGTTTGTTTATGTTTTTAAAATTGATATGACCTAACCTCTTGTGCCACATTCTAGATTTATCAGATGTGGCTTTAGCAATCAAACAGGCAAAACCTTTTATGAGAGAAGGTGTCTTTCATATCCAAAAATTATACATTATTAATTGATGTTAGGACTGTAGATGTATCTGATTTTCACCGGCATCTTAAAGTTTTAAAGACAAAACAAGAACATTCAGTTTCAGTAAAAGAACCTTGTGCTGATTATACAATATTTAGTGATAGTGGAGAAAAGGTTTAAATGCCTAATTTTTTCTTTTACACAAGGAACACTAATTAAAATCTAAATTACCAACTTTATATTTCCGTTACAGTTATGTAGCTTTGCTACTCCAAAGTACCAGTTCACATCATATTGAATTCTTCAAAAATCCTTCCTGTTGATCCTTGTTACTGTAATGTACCTTGAGCATACACTATCAAATATACCTTATCTAGCTATGTTCTTCAGTGGATGGTCCTGCACATGTAAAAGAGAAATTAGTGTCTCTTAGGGACCCAGGCCTTACAGGCTTGGGGTCTGCCTTGTGACATTTGTAATCACAGGTTTAATATAAAGTTGGTCTTCCACCATTACAATTGGTGTTTGGGCTAGTGTTTCTCCACAATTATAACTGCTGAGGTTCTTAACAGTTAGATCCCAATTTCCTTTACAGCATGAGAATGGAGGACATTTTATGCTGTATGTTTTTACAAAGTGTCTTTTACAGATGATGTGATTTTGAAAAATGCCTTCTTAGTTAAATTGTGATTCACCTATGGTCTTTTAGGACTAAAACTGTTTGATGTCCTGGTTTGGTACTGGCTGTCTAGATCTAACAATATTAACATTAGAATTAATAGTGTTAACTCTAGGCCTAACAAAATTAATATTTGTCCTACCAGTATTAATATTTATCCTACCAGTATTAATATTAGTCCTAACAGAATTAATGTTTGGCCTACTAGTATTAAGTTGTACTGGTCTAGGAACAAATTGATTAGCATGATTAGTCCTGTCAGTATTAGTCCATACTGGTTTTGCCATCTTGTTTATTTACCACATTTTACTAATATTAAACTAGTATTAAAAACCTTGTTTCTTAATCTCAGCCTCTCTTGCCTTGTCTTATCATAATAGTACACAATCTTTAATAACATGACTTAGTACTACCACAACAAACATTTCTTCTTTGTGAAAGAGTAACCTTCCCCTAGTTCTCTTTCCATCATAGCATTCCAATTCTTCCTGTTAACTTTAGGTTTGTTTCTTGATCTTTAATTGGTATGGCTAGAGTTTTTATGTGTGAGACACAACCTAGGTTTAACTCTTTTGAATGTTGGAGGATGGACCATACCTTTTTCATTTGTTGTTATAGGTGTAGACACATACACTTCTGGAGGTACTCTTGAAATCTCAGATTCAGGATCAACAGAATGTTCAGAGGAATTTCCAATAGATCCTGCACTGTCATTTGATTGACAGGTAGATTAGTTAGAATATTCACTGGAATCTATATCTGATTTACACTGGGTTCAGGCTTTGAGGTCCCTTTTTACCATAAAACATACAAAGACTCATCATTTTTTCTTGTTGTTGTAGCGTTAATCTCACTTAAGGGTGTGGAACACCTTTAAATCATTAGTTTTTATGAATCTAGTACAAAGGTTTTCCAACTGAGTCTATTGCTGAACAAATTAAAAACAGAAAATTAATTTTTCCTCATAACTTAGAACCTCATTGTTTGATTGTATTTCATACCCTAAGCCAACTTTACTATTTGAACTCATGCCAGAATTAATTAATCTCTAAAGATTCTTGGAAGAATCTTTCCATGAATCTAATGTTTCTGTAATTGTTCCTTTTCTTTTATAGCTTTCATTCTAATCCTCCTATATTTCTTAAGCTTTTATCTTTTTCTTATATATTTCATTTGCCTGGAAATTGTAGCATTCATTTAGAGAAAGTTGATGTTTTTGAAAAGTAACAAGTTAAGCTCTAGTTTTTAACAGCTTGGACTTAGGCAAGTTTTAGTGCTTTCTTGATCACCATAACTAATTCATTTGTTCATAACATAGTGTTTTACGGGTAGGTTGAATCAATGCAAGTTTTAGAACACAAAGATACCTCACTACTGGAGCTGATAGCCATGAGTGCATGATTTGTCTCTTCATCTTCAGTGTGTTCTCCCCAATTGACAATACCATCATCCATTGTCAGCAATCCCATCTGATTCTTCTCTTGCTTTCCAGCTTTTGGTGGTTGATAAAAGTGTCTCTCTTTTCTTTTTTTCCATGTGTCATTTTGTTGTCTTCCCTAGCAAAGTGACTCAGTTTTTGTTGTGACAGTGGAAGGCATTAAGTTTCTTTTTGTCAAAGCCAACAGGTGTTTCCATCAACACAATACTCTCCTTTTGTTATTTATAGAACTTTTTCATTCGTATAGAATCATGCTATCTTCAGCTTATGTCCATCTCTTCAATGTCCAAGTCATCAATCTGTTTCAGGTCTTCATGAAGCAAGTCCTAGTCCTCTGATTGTTTGGCAAAGAGGGAATAAATAACTTCATCAGCAAAAGCCAGCAAGAGCTTCTTTTTCTGGAGTATTGGTTGAAAGAAGTAGAAGGAGTGCAAGTACTGTAAGTACTAGTAAAACCAGACTTAACTTATTAGTGCTGCTGTTTGCTGATTGTGAAACAAAAGTTACTTCTTGGACTTAAGATGTTTTTGAGGAACCTTGGATTTCTATCAAAAACCACTAAGGTTATTGTAAAGATCATCAATAGCTTAAAGTGTCAACATCTGTTTAGTTCTCTAGTCATTGCCAGATTGGACCATGCTGGGCAAAATTGAGAAGAAGAAAAACTTATGATTTGCATCCTTAGTTGGATACTTCAGCACCATGAGCTTTTCCAATGGAAAGTTTAAGTGTTGGAGATATGTCATATCCCTTTTTTCTAACCCTTCTGAACTGTATATTGTAATGCTTCAAAATGTTGTTTGATAAAGCATTCTGCATTTTCTTTGAATTGCATTACCAGCCAAACTAGTTATGATGGCTTCCTAGATTTCTTTTGCACTCATCCCATTCCATGAAAATCTTCTCATATGTTCATTAGGAGTAATGGCCATCAGCAAGATATTCTTTTCCTTCTTTCCTTTTTCAACAGCTTGAAATTTCTGCGCAGTAACTCGGTGGAAAGTATTCGAATTTAACCTTCTTTCCAGTTGAAATTCTCTTTTGGAGTTTCCATTCTGAATTAGCCTTTTTCCAACATCCATTATCCATTACTCAAGGTAATGCTCATCTCCATAAGCCCATTTATCCGTACTCCTCCTTTTCAGAATTAGAAGTTTGATTATTTGATGATAGCAGTTTTTTGAGGGAAACACTGTTGTTGTTGTTTAGGTGTAGCACCAGTGTCTGATGCAACTTCATGGTTTGATTCTTCATCATCACAAGTTGTTGAGGAGTCTCATCATTAGCTGGTTGGAGACATTTGTAAGAATTGTTGGAGAGTGTGTGTTGTGGTTCTAGTGATTTCATTTTACTCAGAGTCCCTCTATTGGCTCTTCATACCACTTGTAGGTCCTTTGTTTGGATTATATAGCGCTTTGTAAGACAATAGTTAACTCTGATAAATCCAAGATCACTATGTGAGAGACACTGATATGAATACAAGTGTTAATGCGGAATCATTAACAAAGTATTAAGAAGAATATAATACTAACTTTGCTATTGATTTTGATTAAGCTTCAATGCTTCTATTTGTTATATTAAACTCTATGCCGTAGGGTTCCTTTTATACACCAAAGAAACCCTAGAAGGCTTTACAAAACGTCGTTGAATGGATAATACATATCCTTTCTAAGATATCACCTAAAATATCTCTAATAAATATTATCTCTATTCTGTTAATAACAGACTTAACTAATTCGACCAGTAACTATAGTACTGCCACTCTACCAGTACTAACTATAGTACTGCCAGACTTAACTTAGTATTGCCAGACTTAACTTAGTACTGCCAGAACTAACTAATACTACCAGACTTAACTGTTATACTACCAGTATTAAGTCTTTTACAATATATTTCCCAACACGAACCGAACCGAGAACCAAAAAATGTCAAAATCAAGAACTAGAACTGGAACCTACAGTTCTGGTCCGGTTCGGTTCTTCTTGGTTCTGGTCCAGTTCTTGGTTTCGATCCGGTTCTTTGGTTCTTTTACTCATCCCTACTAAGGACTACTATTTCAAACTCTGGAGTGTCCTTCGGTAGATCCCTCCGGTTCTGGTTGGATCATTAGACTAATGCCTAACCTAACCACCTTATGACTTCAGAATCGTCATGAATTAAGATGATGTTGAGTATAAGATCGTAACCATATAACCTTTTTCGAAAAGCACATTTTGAGTCATTTAGATCACTTATTATTTTCAAGATCACATTTTAATTACATTTCTCCCTTTGTTTTAAATACTAATACACTTACTCTCTGAAATACGATGTGATTAAAATTTGTCATGAAAATTTTGTGGGTAGAAAATGTTTCAGCATGAATTATGTGGAACTTTAACTTGCTCCCCCTTAATTTTACATATGTTTGACACCAAAAAAATTGATACCAAGTTGTAAAATGAATATAAAATTAAGGTTGAGCTAGTGTCGAGCACACAATTTTGAAAGATTATGAATTGTTATAGAAGAATTCTTGAAAAATTATGCTTAGACACTAGATCATCTTATAACAAATATTCTATTGTGAGTTGTCATTATTATTACCAATTTGTTATAAATTTTAGTGTAAATATTTTGAATACCGAAAGAATTTAACTAGAGTATCCAAGAACATTAAAACATTTGTTTTTCAAAAAACTCCCCCTTAAACATTGATTTATTTTAAAAATGACACCAAATGTAGAATAATTGTCTTATAAAACTTTATGAGGGATGGAGTGTTGAACACACAATTTTGAAAGATTTGAATTGTCATTAAGAAATTATTGAAAAACTGTGTTCAACATTTTGAAAAACATCATGTTAGAAGACTTCTTTTCTAACGCTAAGGATAAGCGCACTGAAACGTACACTCTCCTTTGTCGTTCAGGTCTGAGTTGCAATCTCAGAGTGATTACAAGTCATAAAGAAAAATAGAAATGACATTTTTTGAAAGCATTTGAAACACTTGCTCGAACTTCATTTACACGCCCATGTCAATATTAATCAACATTTCTAGCTATGTAAATATTATCGATTCCAAGAGACATGTCGAGAAGATTCTTTTTGGAATTTTTTTGTTTTTCTGATTTTGTATTTTCTTTTTGAAATTTTATATTTTTGTATTTTGTTTTTTATAGGTTTTATATTTTAATATTCAAAAATTAAAATAAAATAAAATAAAATAAAAAATCATGAAATAAGTAAACTTCGAATCCCCTGGGACTTTTGACTAGATATTTCTTGTATCAAAGCTATCTCATGTAACCTTGGTCTCCTAGATATCACATTTTCTATTTTCCACGCCTTGATTCGTTCCTTCTTTAGATTGAAAAGAGTACGTGCATTCAAATCAAGAGTTTGTTCCTCCTGGACATTGATGGATGTGCCTGCACTTGAATCAAGATTTTGTATGCATTCATAAAGATTAGTGATATCTGTATTAGAGACATTTGGGGGTTCACTATCAACCGTTGTTGTGCTAGAGGTGAATATCTTTCTAGTAGGAACCCACCTAAGACCAACAGTGTTGAAAATTCTACCCGTCTGTTTCCACCTAAGATAATATTCAAGAGATGTTTTCTCATGCACAACGAAAGTCTTTTTTATTAAAAACCTATGTCTTATTGGGATCTGTCTTCCTTGTTTCTTTGGAAAACTTATTTTCTCTACGGGTTTGTTTCTGTTCGTTGTCTTATTAGATGGAACCTTAGCACGCGAGTTGACTTCATTTAGGAATTTTGTTACACAAGAATCATGATTTTCATTAAAGACACATTTCTAACATGTCGAGCAAACAAAATGTTTAGAGTCAGAAAAATTGCTGGAATTCCTAGAGGGGTATGATATAGGCACAATCTTTGTCGTTACCCAACTACTCTTAGATGCAGGCCAATTCCTAGACTTTTGGTTATTGATCCTAGGTTTTGGTTTACTACTATTAGATGTGCTTTGTGATTTAGCAAAAGGCATTACACTAGGTCTTGAATTCCTACTGCTTTCTTGTGTCTTTTTCTTAGCTTCCTCTATGTAGTGATTATGAACCATGTCATTTGAGTTATACCTAGATGAGCTAGGTGAAATCATGTGATGAGGTTTTGCAAAGGCAAATTCTCTTTCCCTAGGCAAATAATGTGTAGTGACTGGTTTTGGCAAATCGTTATTCAAATCAACTTGGGAGGCAAATTGTGGTTGTGAAGATTTAGGTCATTCTGATTTAAACGCAATCGGTTGTCTAACAACGGATTGGTTTCTGAGTGGATGTAAAAATGGTTTCCCCAAGATTGATGATTTTTCAAACTTAGTATTCACACTATTTGCTTTTAATTTCTTAACTCATTTTTAATGCTGCAATTGCAAATCCTTTTTCCTGAAGTTGTGCTTTGAATTCATCATTTTTAGCAATCAAAGAAGTTGTGTGTTCTATAGTCTTAGCTCTTAGGGGGAGCATACATCAAGGGGGAGTCTTGATATCGTCGATTTCTTTCTTCCTACAACTACTCGACGATCATCCTTTTTGAATTCGACAAAAAGGGGGAGAAATGGAACAAAACTCTTTAATAATTTTGTAACTTTTAATTTTATACAAAATGAGTTTATATTTTGTCATCATCAAAAAGAGGGAGATTGTTAATACAAATAATGTCTAAAAACGTTATTTATATTTTTCGACCTCTCAACGTTTTGATAATAACAAAATGTAAAAACGTTTACGATAAAATTAAACGTTTACAAATTATTAATCGTAAAATTCCATTTCTAAGATTAGTAATCACTTAAGGTATGAATAAACAAATCATTAAGCATGATTAGTGATCAAGAAAATATTTTTCTCTTATCCATTACATTTTTACAAAATAATTTCACAAAATTAGTTATACAAAATATTTTTTAATTAAAAGAAAAGTTTTATTAAAAACTTAAAATTTGAAATTCAAATTTTCCCCCCAAAACGGAAGTTTCTATACCAGATACAACCTTCCCCACAAAAAGACAAAAAAGGGAGCGTAGTCTACTGGCGGCCCCCTAATAGGCCTGGCAGCCCCCTTATATATCCGGGACCGCCGTCAGTGACCGTTGGATTTTCCTGCCTATAAATACTACTCCATTCCTTGCAGAAAATCAGACCTCTTTGCACGAATTTTTTCACACTTCTTTCTCTCTCTAAAAACCTTCTTTCTCTCACTAAATATCTTGATCACTAACATCTCTTGATCTTGTTTCAAGTGATCTAATCTCTTCTTCTCATCTCTTCCCTCTCATTCAACTGCAAGAGAAGAACACTCGTATTCGCCAAGAAACGAAGTGTTGATTAGTGATCTATTCTCCTTTCTTCTAAGTATCAAATCTCTATTGTAATTATCATGTGTATTTGTGTGATTCGGATATTATGTAAATCCGATAGTGTTGATCTAGTGATCCTGTATTGATTGTGAAGTGGTAGATTGGTTCTAGCTAAGATTAGGACTCGACATTTAGCTTAGTGTCGAAAAATAACGTAAGCGACGTGTAAACGGTTTTCTCCGCCTGAAGGGAGCTTGTTGACATAGTAAAATCTCGAGTAGGATACTCGGGGAGTGGAGTAGGACGAAGAAGAGCTTCGTAGCCGAACCACTATAAATCTTGGTGTCTTGGTTTGATTGTTCCTTCTCTCATCTCTTTATATTGTTGTGATTGTTATTTACTATTAGTTTAGATATTTACTTGGTTGATTCATATTGTTGGTTGGTTAAACATACTACTCGAATCTAAGTATTTTGAAAGCAAAGTTTTAAAACGAAAACGAACCTGTAAACTATTCAACCCCCCTTCTAGTTTCCACAATTGGTATCAGGAGCCAAGGTCACTCAAGATTTTTAAAATATACTGTATTTTAAAGCTTGGATCGATCTATGGATTCTGACAAATATCTAGAAGGGCAATCTATGCAAAGACCACCACTCTTTGAAAGTGATAGTTTTATTTATTGGAAAAATAGATTCGAGACATATGTTAAATCAAAAGATCTAGATCTTTGGCATGTTATTACCAACGGTGATTTTCAACCCATTCAACAAAATTCGAAAACCAAATTAGATGACGTTATCCCTTTTGAAAAACAAAGCGATGATCTTAAAAAGAGACTCGCGAAAAATAATAAAGCGAAAATGGTTATTTATAATGCTTTGCCTAGAATAGAATATGAAAGAATTTTCATGTGTAATACGGCAAAAGAAATTTGGAAAACATTGTTAATCACCCACCAAGGTAATAGTCAACATAAAGATGATAAGATCGACCTTTTGGTTCAACAATATGAACAATTCGTCATTTTCGAAGACGAATCTATAGATAGTGCTTTTGCTAGATTTAATACTATTATTACTATTTTAAAAGCTCTTGATGAAGGTTATTCTAGCAAGAACTATGTTAGGAAATTTCTTAGGGCTCTACACCCTAGATGGAGAGCAAAGGTCACGACAATTGAAGAGTCGAAAGACTTAACATCACTATCTCTTGATGAACTTATCAGGAACCTTAAAGTTCACGAAATGATCATCAAGAAAGATTTCGAAATAGTCAAAGCAAAAGTTGAAAGGAAATCTCTTGCTTTAAAGGCTAAGAAAGAATCTAGTGATGAAGAGTGTTTGACTTTCGGAAGTGAAGACAAAGAATATGCCATGGCGGTAAGAGACTTCAAGGAGTTCTTTAAGAGAAGAGGTAGATTCGTGAGACAACCTCGGAACGACAAAAAGACATTCCAAAGAAGTCGTGATGACAAGAACGGTAAAAGTGATAGAAAATGCTTTAGATGCGGCGACCCGAATCATCTTATTAGAGAATGTTCAAAACCACCGAAAGACAAGAACCAAAGTGTAACACCCCCATTTTGATAATATAGCAGCGGAAGCTAATCTGGGGTATTACTTCATGAATCACAGACACAATCATAGAAAATGACTCAAAAGAGATGTTTTTAAAAGATACGTTATCATT
>BQNB010043127.1:0-45690 GCA_026074375.1 Tanacetum coccineum | reverse complement strand
TGAGAATACCTGTGTATGATCCTCCATGTATTGTATATGAGCAAGAATGTGTGTTGTAAAAGCGTCTGAATACCAGCATGACTACAACACACATAGAATTTTAGAAAATAATCACACCATCAATTTCATCATTTTTTTAGTATGTTCCTGTATTAATTATAAGAAAACCAAAGTAATTCTTCAAAAAGTGTATATCGGTGGGAACACCCTGGCCCCATGCATCTTTTAATGCCAACCAGGCCCTTCTCCAAGGACCTGGCCCCAGGCAATGAGCTCCTGTCCCAATGACCTAATTAGCCAAGAGTTAGGGTCGAACCCTGGTCTCTTTCTTTAATTAGACCCCCTTGACTGGTCAACTGAGCTTTTGAAGAGGGGGAATGGTACCATCTGAGCCAAAGGCTAGATTATCTCCAAATAATTGTCGGTTAGAAAACAAAAACTAAAAATAAATATTGTACAGGAAGTCGATACGCTGTATCCATATTTCAGGATACGCCGTATTGAAACCTGTATGAATAAACAATCCAAAGTACGGGTCAGAGGTTAAATACGCAGTATCTAAAAATTGGAATACGCCGTATTAACATGTCTGACAATAATGTTTTAAGTGATGGAAAATAAAATGGATAATGTCCAGGTTAGATCAATACGCCGTATCCATGGGGTTGGATACACCATATCGACTACATGGGAAGACAAACTCGATAACAAAATTGAAATTACATTCCGGGTTGTCTCTCGGCAAGCACTTTTGTTTATAAAAAAATCTTTAAGTTAGACTTGCTCCAGCTTCACTCCATCTTTATAAAACAACTTAGGGTCGAATGGGATGTCAAATGGCACATATAAATTTTTAACAAGATTTATTAGCATCCCATTATTAAAGTAATTCCAAATCATGATATTAACACTTGATTCTTTGATAAAAGTTTCAGTTGCGAAAAACTTATTAATTGTATCATGACTTGTTTTCCAAAGTTCTTTTGACACATGTGTATAGGTATCAACATCGATATTCATTACATTACATAATGGTTTGATAGATATATTCCCTGAAGACTGTTTGATACCTATTTTATCATCATCGCTGTCCGTATCCAATTTTGAATCATTGACAGAAATTATGTTAAAAGGAAATAGATCATTATAAGATATAACATTGTATTCCTCCTCATTATTTTTGGACAATGATGTTTCATTTTTCAAATTAATTTCATTAACATGCCGAGAACTTACGGTGTGTTTAGATGAGAAACCTGAATCAAAGCTTAATACATCATCATATACTATAGCTAGGAATTTTTTTTCAAAGAACATGAGATCGTTAATGTCTTCAACACACTTGATCTTACCATACGTAGCAGTTTCCTAGTTATACACTTTACCATTTCTAAGAGCTTTCTTAGTTTCATACTGAACATATTCTTGCATAGTCATATCGCGGTCCTCCATTTCCTGTAATAAATTTGCTACGAATACAGAGTCAAAAGTTCAAATAGATCGATACGCCGTATTCAAAAAACTAGATATGCCATATTGATGTATAAAGTTGAATACGATGTATTGGTTTACAAAAAGTTTATACGCCGTATTCAAAGGGATGAATACGCAGTATTCAGTATTCGACCAGAAGACAGACAACAAGACTAATAATGCAAACAAACACACAAATAGCAACATATACCAATGCATAAATCAAACACATAAACAAACTAAACTAAAAACACAAAACCTAAACTAAAACACTAATAAACAAGAATTAAACAAACTCACTCCCCGACAGCAGCGCTAAAAACTTGATGTGTTTCGTCGTGTGTAGGTAATTTATTATTCAAGTTTTACTGTTTATATTTTGCCGACTTTACCTATTAACAAACACTAATGGGCAGTGTACCCGATTAGTTTTAGGTTCGTTGGTAAGTAGGGTATCGATCACTAAGAGCGAGCGTTAATACTTAAGTCTACCAGTATTTTAGTTATCTATGTTAGTCCTAATTTATTCTAGTTAAATATACCTAAACCTGAACTAACGCGAAAGGGAGGTTTTCAGCCTGAGAGACTGGCATGAGTTTTGGTTTAACTAAACTAATGATGATAGTTAACTCACACAAGTTGATAAACAAAAGATAAAGAAGCGGTCAAGCCTAATGTAAAGAAAACGTATTAGCCAGTTTAATCTAATAAAACGCATAAATTGTTTATAAGTGCAATGATTGTTTTACATTGTTGGTGATATATCATTCATAAGCTTAGGTGGGACTTCTACCTAAACTCTAGGTTTGTATTCTAGTTAATCTTGCCACAATTAACCTAAACCCGCATAAAGCATTCACGGTCGATTATAATCTATCTAGGAAACAATAATGGCGATCTTATCGAAACCTAGCTCATTGATGCTTTACTAACTTATCGCTTAATGGCTATTTATATACTAGTAGTCCACTATCCAAATCTTTACCCAAGGAATATGTAATCCCAGGTCACCTGCTAGTCTACATATTCACTAAACCAAGGGCAAAGACAAGTCAATATTTGTGATCCTATTACTCTAGATATATAAATAGCTACATGTAGTTCTATCCCGAACTCTAGCTAATGCTCTATTTGTATTCCTATATCTAGTTGAATGATAGGTTAAACACATACTTAAGCATATAAACAAGTATGAAGTGATAAACATAATAAACACGCAACAAATAAGTAAACAATCAATATAAACAGAATCAAAACATTATATTGGCATAAACATGCATAAAGGTATTAGCCTCTAGTCATTGTAACAATACATATATATATATAGATGAACAATTAAACATAAAGGTATTAGCCGCTAGTCATTGTAACAATACACATATTCATCCTATGGATTGGAGCACTTTGCAAGATCTTCTTGGCATCTTAGATCTTTTGAGAATCGAACTTGGTAGTTAAAAGCATACCTAAAACTGAGTTTAGGGTTTTGTATATATAGAGTCTGAAAAAAGGTCGATATGTCATATTAAAAGGGTTAAATATGCGTATTAGAGTAACTTGGCGTGGGCTCCATGAATATTATATTCTATAATATTCATAAACTGTCAGTGAATACGGTGTATGGGTCTTCTGGATACAGCATATAGCTTTTCTTCATCATGGATGTCTTGTGAAGTCAGGTCACGATTACGCCGTATCTTCTTGCTGGATACGACGTATGAGGTCAAACCAGTTGGTTCTTCTTCGTTGACCAAAGTATTATATATGACGTATCGCTGATGTGGATACACCGTATTTTTCAAAGTCAGCAATGGTCTTTTAGTTCGTCAAAGTCTTAGATACGATGTATACTTTTAGAATGATACGGCGTATAGGTTGTCAGAATCAGAGGACTTTCTTAAACTCTTCGTTTATGCTCCAAAATGCGTGCCTTTTAGCTAACTTTCACCAAATAATCGTTAATTATTGCAATCATCAATTAAGTATCAATTCTTATATAAAAGAATGTAAAATGAGCAATAAAGACGGGATAAATGATACTATAAAATAGACGTTATTTGATGTCATCAGTAACCAAGTGTACTACCTATTTTTCCCTTCCACCGATTCTAGTCCTATTCCTAGAGTCCACAATCTACCAACGCCATAAATCCACAATCTACAAATCCACTTACAAATCTAACCTTATCCTAAAACTATATAATTACACAACACTTCCACGAGTATTCAATATTAAGCATATTGCAACCCAATATATATGAACAAGCAAAAAATATAACTTTCGACAAAATATGTATTTACAAAAATGATAACGAGCTCAAAAGTGGACTTTTTATATAAGACTTTTATATGTAAACATTTTTAAGTGTAGTTTTATAAAATAACATGTATGGTGATAAACATATATGAAGATGAAATGAAAATTACAAAAATATGTAGGAGAATATTTACTTACAAGAATGAAGAAAATAGATGAAGATTAACCTGAAAATTTAAGTACGTATAACCAGAACTCGATCTAAATGCAACCCGAACTAACCAAATCAAACACCATTAGTATATATATAAACCCAAGTCTTGATAATCAAAGAAAATGAGCAACCCTTTGGTGTTGCTTACGTCGGCCGAACCAAAGAACAAGAGGAAAGGAAAACAAAATTTGCTAAGTGTTTGTTGTGTGTTTAAAATGAATATGTATGTTTCAAACTCTCCTTTTATACTAAAACATGCACATCAGATGCTTAGAGGTGTGGGGTTCAAGTATGGTACAAGACAAAAGAGGTGAGGTTTTAGTGGTTAGTACACAACGAGAAAACAAGAACAATGGTGACCACTTTTTACAATTGCTAAACCACAAAAATAATCCTATGTGGGTAAGGGTTTTGTTCAACTGGAAATAAGGCAAGGGGGAACAAAAGTGTGACCACTTGTACAAAATGATTAGGCTACAATTAAAAATGTATCTAGATATGTAAAGAATTGTTAAGGTAGATACAAAAATTCATGTTGTGGTGTTTGTGTGTGGGGTTTGGAAGAGCAACAAAGGGGAGGGGAGGGTACTAAAATGATTTTTTAAATTAAATTTTTAAGTATGCACATATTATTTAGATATTTTGATTTTAGGTGGTAAAATATATGTATGCACATGCATGTATGCAAATGAGAATGCACTATTTTACATAGCTTGTAAAATATACGTACACGACATATAAAATTATGCCCGTAAAGTCATAATACGCTAGTTATGAGTAGACTTTACTTAGTTTAAAGTCGGAACACGTCCGAAGGTGTTTTTGCTAAAACGCGAGGTAACCTCCTAGTTATACATTAAATTAATCACGTAAACATAAAAAGTGAAAAATAGTAAGTTAATAGCCAAGTCTTAATGATGCGGGTCTCGTAAAGAGTTCATAGGAAGTTTTACAATCCCCTAGGCAGTGTACCTAGTCGTTGTAGTCTAGTATAGGCAAGACTCGGGGGTTGTTATCGTTCTCTAAGGGCATAGGTTGAGAAGGCTCGAACACGGTCTAACAGAATTCTAAGGGGTTGAGAGAAGATTCTTTTTGTGTTTTTATATTTTATAGAAAGCAGGTAAATCAATGGTTTGAGAGGTTGGTTTGATTAACTAATAATTAAACTAATTATAATCTATACTACTGGTGATAACTTTATGATAAAAAGATGTATTTACCTAATCATGATAACTCCTTATTTTGCTATCCTTACGCCTCTCTTTCCTTTGCAATACTTTGATGATACTTAGTAATTATTTCTTCACACTTCATTTAAAAACTGGTCCCATAGTCAACCCCCAAACACACCCGCTGCCATATCTGTCACATAACGACCACAAATCCACCGATCCTCATATTCGTGAAATAAATATAATTCCTATGTTCCTATGCGCCTAACCAGCACTCACAGTTGATGATTAGTTTGTATGACTTCCTTATGATAATCTAAACCTGCCTCCCAGTCACATAGAAGACGATATAACTCTTCTCCAACGAGCAGTTCAAACCACTCCGTTGAAATCTACTATAGTAGACTTTCGTAGATATCGACGTTAAAATACTCGCTCACACTCTATCTATGAAGTGTTTGTCACATCGTATCATTAAGTCCAAAATCTGATTTTTTACGTGCATGTACCAAGTCGATGTTGATTTAATGTATTACCTTAGGCTATGTAGATTCATAGTTTGTTCCTCTAGCTATGGTTCAATTGTATGATCTGCTCAGATTACCTTATACGATCTCCTGACTGAGATATATTGCCGCTTAGATGATTTCCTGTTAATATGCCTCATACAACAGACATACAAGCTCCATCAAACATGAAAGCAAACCTACTTACTACTCTATTGCTGTAATCACCTCAAAGGTTAATGACCTATGCTAATGTCTACTGCGTATAATCTCTTTGTGATAAAAACCATATTTCATATGAGGGTGGGGTGTGATGTCTGCAATGAAGTCTGTTTAAATATGTAAAACATAGTATATATCTTAATCAGATGTATACACTAAATACTAACACCTCTATAGGGAAACATAAGTGCCAATTAGCATTGATAGATAACTGTTAATAAATCTTATCATCGTACTTTGAGGTTGTGCTCAATCGTATGTCGCAGAAAAGTTGGATGAAGTGGTTATGTTTGACAATCTCGGTTTTGAGAGGCACCGTCTCTCTATAATAACGACATCATCTCAATACATGTTGTGCCTTGGAGTCTGTGAAACTAGAGTTCCGCAAGATTTCTCAGAATAAATCGTTTATATGAAGAGGTTCTCCATTAACTCTTTAGTCTAATATCACTAGGTCTAATTTTGGTTAATTTAACCCTGTATATAGTAAAAGGTGAGATAGAGTCGGTCGCCGTTGGCTTGTGTAGAATACTGTGTCTTGATCGCTCTGTTAATACCATGATGGAGTAGATGATTCGCCCTCAATGATCTACCCTTTAATGGGACTCTATGGATCCCTGCATGCTCGGTACATTTGTCTAGATCCCTGGACGCTTTCGCTGCGACACAGTAGTTCCTGTGATGGGTGGTCCGCTTCTAATGTCCTTCTCGCCGTGACACATGTGTGTCTCACACACGATCATGTTTGCAATGTACTATATGCTTGCTGTGTAAGATTGTGCTGTGAGTCTTTGCGTAATCTAGTGTACCCGTATCTGTATCTCGAAAGGTGAGCTCCACTTGAGCTCAGTTCGTTCGTGAATTTGTCCTCCCTCAGATAAGAGTACATAAAGAATAGCTCACCCATGTTAGCGGAATGAACCTACCTAATATAGTGACACTTCATTATCGATTAACAGCACGTGTAAATTGTGTGCTACTACTTTGTGTCATGATCTGTGTGCGAGAAGGTTCTAGAATGACACCTTCACTAAAAGTGTAGCGCGTTGTTAATAAACTGGGACAATACGATATATTATACATTTGTCAAACTGATATGTAGAATTATGTGAGGTGAACCTAAAAACAAAAGATTAAGCATGTAATCTGGGCATATTTGCATGATTTAGGAGGTTAAATGACCCCAAAATAGTGTATAAAATGACACCTCATCAATTAACTTAGAGAAATGCCGGTTATCACAGTCTTTTCCCGTTAAGAGAGTTCTATCCTGGAACTCAGTTGATGATATCCGGTGGTGAGGTGTTAGAAAATAGGTGTGGATACTTGCTTCGAAACTGGTCTTTGCTTTCCCATGTGAACTCAGGATCTCTCTTGGAGTTCCATCGTACCTTAACGATAGGAATGCGACTTTGCTTTAATCGCTTGACCTCTCGGTCCATGATCTCCACTGGTTCCTCAATGAAATGCAGGTTTGTCGTCGATTTGGATATCTTACAAGTGGATGACTAGGGTTTCATCGGACAAGCACTTCTTCAAATTTGACACATGGAATGTGCTATAAACTTTGCTTAGTTGTTGAGGAAGTTCTAGCTGATAGGCTACGGGTCCAACTTTAGCTAATACCATGAAAGATCCTATGTATCTCAGGTTAAACTTTTCCCGTTTGCCAAAACGTATCACTCCTTTCCAAGGTAAAACTTTTAAAATAACTTTATCTCCTACTTAAAGGTCTAATGGTTTACGTCTCATGTCAGCGTAACTCTTTTGACGATCACGAGTGGCTTGAATTTGGTTCTCTATATGAATAATCCTCTCAGTTATTTCATGAATAATCTCTGGACCCATGAGTTGGCTATCTCCAACCTCAGTCCAGCAGACGGTTGATCGACACTTACGACCATAAAGTGCTTTGAACGGTGCATCCTTGATACTAGTAAGATTAATGTTGTTGTATAAAAACGCCACTAAAGGTAAATGCCTATCCTAACCATTTCCAAAATCTATCACGCGAGCGCGTAACATATCTGCTAGTGTTTGGATGGTTCTTTCACTTTGGTCATATATTTGTGGATGATACACTGTACTCATATCCAAACATGTACCCATAGCTTTCTAAAGTGACTGCCAGAAATAAGATGTAAATCTGCTGCCTCTGTCTGGGATAATCGAGACTGGCATTCCATGCCTGGAGACTACTTCCTTCAAGTAAGTCTCATCAGTCGTTCCATTTTATCGGTCTCGCTTATTGGTAAAAAGTTAGCAGACTTTGTAAGACGATCAACGATTACCCAAATCGTGTCCTAACCATTTGATGTCTTTGGAAACTTTGTGATAAAATCCATGGTTATCTTCTCCTATTTTGATTGGGGTATTTTGAGTTGTACTAGTAAACTGGACGGCTTCTGGTATTCAGCCTTTACTTTTAAGCATGTCAAGCATTTGCTGACATAGGTGGTGATATATGTTTTCATGTTGGGCTACCAGTATAAATGCTTAAGATCATGATATATCTTATTTGATCCAGGGTGGATGGAATACTTAGACTTATGCGACTCATGCATAATCAGATTTCTTAAATATCCTAGACTTGGTAACCAACTCCTATTCATGAAACAACGAGTTCCATCTTGACGAGTCTCAAATGCCTTGTCCATACCAAGTAAGTCCCCATCCTTAACGTTCTCTTCCTTGAGTGCTTCTACTTGTGCATCACGGATTTGTGATGTTAGGTTTAAGTTAATTGCCATCACTAAGGCTCTAGCTCTTAAAGTCTTAACTTGCTCTTTTCTGCGCAGAGCATGCTACAACATCTGCTCTTCCTAAGGGATAACAAATTTTACAATCGTAATCACTAAGCAACTCTAACCATCAATGTTGCCCCATTCAGCTCTATTGGTCGAGAATATGCTATAAACTCTTTATGGTTTGTAAACACAGTACACTTCGTACTATACAAGTAGTGTCTCTTAATCTTAAGGGCGAATACTGCTACTCCTAATCCCAGGTCGTGAGTGGTATAATTCTTCTCATGAACTTTTAGTTGTCAAGAGGTGTAAGCTATCACCTTCTCTTTATGCATCACTACAATACCTAATCCATTATGCGAGGCGTCACAATAAACCATGAAGTTTTTCGTTCCTCGAGTAATGCTAAATCGGTGCACTACAAAGCCTCTACTTTAATAGTTAAAACGCTGACTCTACCTTCTCATCCTATTTAAATTTCACATTCTTTTGAGTCAGGTTGGTCATAGGCTTATCGGTTTTTTCTTGAGAAACCTTTTATAAATCGTCTGTAGTAAGCGGCAAGACCTAAGAATTGGCGTATCTATGTTAGAGTCATAGGCATTGCCCAATCCTTGATTTATTAGTAGAATCAATGTGAATGCCTTGACTATCATCAACATTCCTGAGAAATTGCATTCTCGGGAGCCAGAATCACACTTAGAGAATTTGGCATACAATTCCTCCTTCTTGAGAAATTCTAAAATTAGCTTAAAGTGTTCCTCTTGCTCCTTCTCACTTATTGAGTAGATCAAAATATATTCAATGAATACTATCATGAATTTATCCAAGTATGGTTTGCACACCCGATTCATGAGATCCATGAATACCGCTGATACGTTGGTTAAACTAATTGGCATAACTTGAAACTCGTAGTGACCATAACGAGTTTTAAATGTCGTCTTAGGGATATCTTCTTCTTGAACTCTAAGTTGATGATAACCATACTTCAGGTCGATATTCAAGTAAACACTCGATCCTTGTAGTTGATCGAACAAGTCGTCAATCCTTGGAAGCGGGTAACGATTCTTCATGGATAGTTTGTTCAAATCTCTATAGTCGATGCACATTATGAAGGATCTATCCTTCTTCTTGACAAACAAGACCGAAGCTCCCCAAAGTGAGGAACTAGGTCTTATAAATCCTTTGTTCGAGAGTTCTTGCAGTTGGTTAGACATCTCTTGCATCTCCGACGGGGCTAGTCTATGAAGTGATCGTGCCATAGATGCAGCACTAGGTAGCAAGTCAATTTGAAATTTGGCTTTTCTAGTCGTCGGTAATCCAGGCAAGTCTTCAGGAAAGACTTCCGAATAATTTTGTACAATGGGTGCATCCTCAAGTTGCTTCTTCTCTGACTATTCCCTTATCTTATTCTCAATGATGTGTGCCAGAAAAACCTGACATCCCTTCTGTAGATACTTCTGAGTCTTGGTGTACGAGATGATGTTCAATCTATACTCGCTAGTAACATCGTTTCTATTTCCTTGAGTCGTTAAGATTTCATTACCGTAGGGAATACGAACAATCTTCTTATCATAAACGATCACGGCATGGTACTTCGTCAACTAATCCATACCGATGATGATGTAAAAACTACCGAGTTTTACGGGCATTAAGTCAATGTTGGATGGGTGATTTAGAAAATTTTGAGTACAACCCCGAATTATAGTATCAGCTCCTATTATCTCTTCATTAGTTAATTCAATAGCGTGCATAGTGTCTAAGGTAGTTGGGGCGATATCACTTATAAGGCTAAAAGCAATGGATACAAAACTTCCATCGGCTAGGTTCTAGGCACTTGCAATGATCATGTTTTTAGCCATAACTTTATGACCATTAGAAAATTCGATGATGTACGAATCTCCTAATTTTCTTGATTCTAACCCAATTAAAAGGGATAAGTTCATTACGCTCCTAGTAGTCCTTTTTCTTTCATTAAAAGTCTCCAAGGTCTTGGCCATATAATGAAGCAACTAATGTGACCGCATTGGTTGGGGATTGTAATAGGGTGACTAGTGGTGTAAAAAGTCTACTTAGTTACTGTTCCTACTAATACGAATGCCCATGACATGCACAGCTTATACGCACATAAAAAAAATTCATTTTGGGAACATCAGTAGAAAATTGATTTTGAAAAAATTTTAAGGTGACTACTCCCAGCATAGCATGGTCCTTCCTGAATTAGACATAGGTGATCAGGCTATGTATAGTTAAGGGCTGACGATGAAATGCTCATTTTTGTCAAACTAGTGTTATGTTTCTCGGAGTTAAATGGCATAAATCATACTGTTTATAAGGTAGTATCCAAAACAATTTATAAAGTAGTAAAATAGTTCATAAGATGAAAAGCAAAGTAGTTTACAAGATGACAGCAAAATAGTTTATAAGATGATAGCAAAATAGTTTATAAAATGACAGCAACATAGTTTATAAGATGACAACAAAATAGTTTATAAGATGATAGCAAAATAGTTTATAAAATGATAGTGAAATGGTTTATAAGACGGTAACAATTCAAGGAGTGTAACTGGAGAAATCGTCATGACACATAAATTAATAGAGGATTTAAAAACATCCACATAATACAATGAAACTTATAGGAAAGCACTAGTGCAAATCTCTTAGAGAATACAGTCCAAGAAGGCCTCGACTTAGGTCTCACTATGCAAGGCAGGAAAATCTCTCCTTAAGCATCAGCCTTAATAGCATTAGTAACTCGTTGGGCTAAAATTTGCTCAGTCTCCGCAGAACTCATTCCTTGTCATATCATCGGTATTTTTTTTCAAAATCAAACAAAGTAAATAAAATTAAAATAAGTCAGGTTCCAAAGTTTGTGTTTCCAAAAATGGAATGTTACGAGGTGACGGGTTAAAGTCATGTTTGAATTAATCGGCATGTTTCTAGGCGATGGGTCACGAGATGACGTAGGTGTTTCAACAGTATAGGGCGAGTGTTCAAACTCGTCTTCAGAGTCGGATAGTAAGATAATCAGTAGGGTCGGCAGACTGTGACAAGTTTCAATATTATGTGAAACGGTATTATGTAAAGTCGTGAAAAAGTTTTAAAGACCATCGTATCACTCACGATGCCTTGGGAAAAGTTCTAGTATTTGTATAAGTAACCTTTATATAAAATAAATGTAAAAAGCACATAAGGCAATGTAAACGCACATGTAAGTCAAAGGGATTATGTAGTGGTTATGCACGCAAAGTGTTCATGGTGCTATATGATGCATTGTTTATGTAGTTGTTATAGTCTAGGCCTAATATGCAACCTAGTTCTCTATAACCTTGGCTCTAGATACCAATCTGTCACACCTCCAAAATATCATAGCAGAAGGGTAAATCAGGGTTGGTGAGTTCATAATACACAAGCACAAGATAAAGATAACGACCTCTAAATAAGTTGTTTAGAAACAATCTCGTTGATACATAAAATTTAAATAAGTTTTAAACAAACAATCCCAAAAGTATTGCATCAAAATAAGTCTTAATTTGAATAACACAACAAGATTAATTTGATTGCAAGTAAAAATCCATGAGATGAGCCATGATGATGATGCGAACTCCAAAGACTTCATAAAAGCTCTTACGGGATTAAACACCTAAGAATACATGCTTAAAAGTGTCAACGTCTAGTTGGTGAGTTCATAGGTTTAATTAAGTTGTAAAGTGGACCGCAAGATTTAAAGTAATTATTGCATGGTATACAATATCCAAAAAAGTAATAACGATTGCACTAAGTCTCATGACACTGAAGCTACGACCGTGTGTAAAGTTTCCCGTGTAGGTGTCCAACCCGAGACCACCTAGTATTCCGACATGGTATTCGTCCGTTTGACCAGTACAGTCGGTCAAGTAAGAATCACCAAACTCGGACGGGGATGTCAATCCTAATAGATTTATTTATAACACTCACACTAATACAAGTAATTAACGGTTCATGATGGGGCATAGTAGGTTAATAGTACTTAGGCTAATCCATAATCATGTAAAAAGTAAAGTAAAGTACTTGCGTCCAAGAGTAAAACAAGCAATGTAACTCACCTCGAGATTTGGTAAAAGTATTTATAAAAACGAGTAAAAGCGGGGCTATAAAACTCACCTCAAGAAAAATCGTACAACAGCGAAAGTTTGATCAAGTATGAAATGGTGCAATTTCTAACCGCAACCTAAATGATGTATGCATGCTTTAAGTTGATGAAAATGAAATATGAATATGCATATGAGTTATTTTGACTTTTAAAGTCAAACTACGTTTTCTGTAAAAGTTAACATTTTAAAATAAAAGTTTCTAACATTTTTATAAGAAGAATAGTCCAACTTTGAATAGTCGTAGCTTGTTACTAAGTCTTTTCGTTTAATTTCCATTACACTTTTAGCATTTCATATGGTCTATTTACTATTTTTTACGTAACGGTCGTTAAGTCTTTTAAAAGAAATGCTTTTAAAGCAGTACAAATAATATCCCTTCTTTTTAAATACGAGTTTCCAAACGTTTAACAATATAAGTCTTGACACTATAAAAACAAAGTTTAGAAAATATATTATTTCTTCTATTTTAACAAATCGCCGTTTATCCGCTACAAAATTGTTTTTAACAATTTTAATTGACGATGAAAACGTAACCAAGTGTACTACCTATTTTTTCCTTTCACCGATTCTAGTCCTATTCCTATTGTCCTCAATCCACCAACGACATAAATCACAATCCACAAATTCACTTACAAATCCAACCTCATCCTAAAACTATATAAATCCACAGCACTTCCATGAGTATTCAATATTAAGCATATTGCAACCCAATATATATGAACAAGCATAAATATAACTTTTGACAAAATATGTATTTACAAAAATGATAACGAGCTCAAAAGTGGACTTTTTATATAAGACTTTTGTATGTAACCATATTTAAGTGTAGTTTATAAAATAACATGTATGGGGATAAACATATATGAAGATGAAATGAAAAGTACAAAAATATGTAGGAGAACATTTACTTACAAGAATGAAGAAAATAGATGAAGATTAACCCGAAAATATAAGTATGTATACCCAAACTCGATCCAAATGCAACCCGAACTAACCAAATCAAACACCGCTAGTGTATATATATATATATATATATATAAACCCAAGTCTTAAAGATCAAAGAAAATGAACACTCCTTTGGTGTTGCTTACGTCAGCCAAACCAAAGAACAAGAGGAAAAGAGAACAAAATTTGTTAAGTGTTTGTTGTGTGTGTAGAATGAATATATATGTTGTTAGCTCTCCTTTTATACTAAAACATGCACAAAGGTGTGGGGTTTTTGTGCAAGACAAAAGAGGTTGAGGTTTTAGTGGTTAGTACATGGCAAGAAAACAAGAACCATGGTGACCACTTTGTACAATTGCTAAACCACAAAAATAATCTCATGTGGGTGGGGGTTTGGTTCGACCGAAAATGGGGCAAGGGGGAAGAAAGTGTGACTACTTGGTATAAATGATTAGGCTACAATTCAAAATGTATGAAAGATATGGTACATGTATTGTTAGGCTATATAACAAATTTCATGTGGTGGTGTTTGTGTGTGGGGTTCGGACGAGCAACAAGGGGAGGCAGGGGACCAAAATGATTTTTAAAATTAAAATTTTAAGTATGCACATATTATTTAGATATTTTGATTTTAGGTGGTAAAATATATATATGCACATGCATGCATGCAAATGAGAATGCACTATTTTACATAGCTTATAAAATATATGTACGCGACATATATGGAAGAAACCAAAACAAGCAGTACAAGATACACATTAAATGACAACCAATCTTCTTGGCAAGACAATTAAATATGTGAATTTTAGCACAAACATTACCCGCAAGACGAATTGTCGGGGAAACAAATATTCTTAAATAAGCATAGATATTTGTTAGGTCT
The DNA here is from genome assembly GCA_026074375.1 of Tanacetum coccineum. NCBI lineage: Eukaryota > Viridiplantae > Streptophyta > Magnoliopsida > Asterales > Asteraceae > Tanacetum > Tanacetum coccineum. Next base: position 31,138 of record BQNB010043127.1, on the reverse strand, counting down.
CGATTTTAGGATCGAATAAGAAATATAGTGTATGTTTAGGTGTTTATGTGTGTGTTTATTTTAGAGAGAGAAAGAGTAGAGAGAGATATAGAGAAGTATAGAAATTAGAGAGAGAAGGAGGGAGGAGGAGAATGAGAAGAGAAATGAGATTAGATTAGAATGAAAGATTCACCTCAACAAGTGAGGTGGGAGGGGTATTTATACCCATTTACAAGGAGAGCTACTAGCTATTGGCTTTTAGCCTTTGGCTATTTAGCCGGGTCTCTCGTGACTTTATTTTAGTCACGAGCCTTTCACCTAACCTATTACACACTATTATTTCTCAAATTATTACAAGACTCGATCTCAATAAGTTAATCACTTTTTCATTCCTTACAATCTCCCCCTAAGGGGTGATCATTGAGATCTCTTTTTGATTGCATTAATGATCATCACTTTCTATTCCTAACAATCTCCCCCTAAAGGGTGATCATTGAGATCTCTCTTGAGACCTTGATCTTTGATCTTTAACTCGTTGTCTTGAGTCTTGTTATGTAATAGTGGTCTTGTTCCAATCATGCTCTAGTGATCTTTATCTTAATCTTTCCATTTCTCTTTTATCTTTTCCTTTGAGATCTTTTCATATCATAATTACTTACCATCATACTTACCGTGAATCTATCTTGATTTGTCGGTTAAAGCTTCTTACCAACATACTCATACTTTTCTTGACAGCTAACAATCTTTCTCATGTAGAACTCTTGGCTTAATCATAATCTTGCTTATTAGAGGAAGAATTTTCATTTATTAGAGTTGCGGGAGTGTATCTTTGACATTTGAGTATGAGATATGAAGGTATGAATATGACGGTGTTCTTGCTTCTGAAAGGTAGAGATGTTGTTGATGTTGTTGTACATAAATGTATCCTACAAGTACAAATAGCTGAAGATATAGCTTTGTCTTTAACACGTACTTCAGCTTGGACCATTTTTTCACTTATAGAAAATACAATGTAAACTGTATAAACTGAGATTTACTTCCTCCCAGTTCATACTGCATGTTTTCAAGCAGTTCAACTGCTTCCCCCCAAACAGACAACCATTCGAAGCAAATATGAAACTTTGATATAGTTGACAAATCTTCTAACTATAGTGGTTTAATCTCATAGCATAATTTGTAGAAGATGAAGTAAACCACACACTTAACAGCAAATCTGACTTATTAATTGTGGATTAGTAGCCAATCCATTCAGGAGAACATGCAATACATCAGCAAGGTCTTCTCAAATATGCACATACTTCACACATTTCTCCCCCTGATCGATGCAATCTATCAAACACTGCTTCTCTTCCCCCTGATTATATTTGATGACCATCGAAATAATTATAATCTTGTTAAGCCTGAATATTCGATAGAAAAATCATGTGTGAAATATCAGAAATGCGGTTTTAAGCATGAGAGTCAACTGCTGATAAAAAACTTTATGCTTTTCTCCTTTGACAAATTCAATTCCAACAAACTCCCCTCATCAGTGTTGTGACATCATAAGAGACCTTGGTAATCCAATAAATCAATTGAGTAAATCAAGGAAATGTTGTGTGTGTTTTTCGAAAACAAATTCCAAAAGAACACAATAATTAGATCACTTAGATTACTAGTTAACACTAATTTTGAATCATTAAACAATCATTTCCAAAATAGTGACCTACGTTCAGAGTTGGCATGATGTTAGCACTGGTAGGATTTCCATTCAATTATTGTGAATACTTAGTTTTAAGTATCACTCTTAAATGTTTCCCGTAATGTCACAAAAACATGAAATGTCACATAGACATATAAGCAACTCTTGTACTATTTGTATCATTGATGTTTAATACAAATGTACTTTTATGTCCTATGTGAGATTTGATTATATGATCTCATTTGGCTCTAGACTCAATTAGTGCTTTTTGGTTTTAGTTATCGGAGACTGGAGCAGACTGCCACCTTTTCAATATCAACATTCTCGGAGTGAGAAATCGATAGATCACGTGTTTAATATCCGTGAGAATGAAACAAGATTCTTTTGAGAGAAACCTGAGTGGATGAGAAGGGTTGTGCATTGCATCACTGGGTCAATGATGTCTACTTTAATACCAAAAATCAACGTATGAAATCCAACAACATATGTATTGACCCAGTTTTTGCCTAAAGTTTTTGTGGAGGGCTTCTTTCTTTTCACAATTTACATAACTTTTCTTTTTAATTATCCAACCCTTCAATGTCCACCAAGACATCATTACTATCATCATGTTGTGATTATTTCGATGATAGCTCATGCCTTAGTTGACATTATTCTCATTTTTATTCTACTACATCATTCCTAAGGACTTCTATTCTATCTATGGAATGTCTCTGGGTAGATCCCTCCGGTTCTGGTTGGATCATGGGATAATACCTAACCTTACCACTTTATTTCTTCTTTGATCACCGTGAGGTAGTTGGTTGTTGGGTATTAAGATTAGAATCATAAAAGCATTTGAAAATAAATCAAAGTGTTTGATATAAATCAAAACTTTTTAACACTTTGAAAGTTTCACTTTTAAGAATTACTCCCTTACACATGTGCATCATAACTTTGAAAGATTTTTCGCATATGAAGGAAAGAGATCCGCACTTGAGTCAACGACGATCACATTTTAATCCAATTTTCTCCCCCTTAAAAATAGCATACCATATGATTTTTTTTGACATCAATGGATGAAAATAGCTATGTGAGTTCTTGAAAGCACATGGGAGAAAACATATATAGCATGATTATGATTTGGAACATTTTTTAATGTTTTAAACAAATTTGAAAAACTAGTCATGTCAAGTGTCTTTATATCCAAAACGGATGGTCACTAAGCCGCTAACAACAGTTTTCAAATACTCTCAAGCGGATGCAACTCGAAGGATGCTAACAATGCTTTCGAGTACCCTAGACCGGATACAACTTAGATCGCTGACGCACTTGTCGATATACTTGACAACAACTATTTTTGACTTGTAAATTTTTCTTTTGTTTAAAAAACATGTTTCATTATACTCCCCCTCAATAACACAACACTTCACTTTGAAAGATACCACAAGTATATTGAGGGATAGAATGAGTGTTGAGCACATTATTGAAAGTTTTTGAATTATCTATTGAAAAATTCTTGAAAAATAATGCTCAAACACTACTTGTTTTGAAATACTCCCCCTCAAAAATAGATCAAATGATTTAGCGAGGAAGAGAGTGTTAAATAAACAATTTAAAAGATTTTGAAAAATCTTTTTGAGAAATTCTTGAAAATTGTGTTCAACATTTTCAAAAACATTTACTTGAGCTAAAGATTTCGAATATCTTAAGGAATTAACTCAAGTCTGAGAAGTTGTAAGCTTCCCGTTGTGAGGATAAATGTACAAAAAATACACACTTTCCTTTATTAGGAAAACGAGTTCTAAGCTGACATTTACTTAGAAGTCGTATGTCCCAAGCAAACTTTTAAAAAGATTTTTGACAAAAAAATTACTCAGGACAAAGAATATTTCTCTTCTTTTGAAGATAAAGCGCACTAAAATGTACACTTTTCTTCTATTTGAAAAACCGAGTTGTGTACTAAATTATACACAAGTCATATACTTAAGCTACACAACTTTGAATATTGTGATTATATAGCTCAAGACCAAAAAATTTGCTTTTCTAGTTGTTAGGAAAAGTTATCTTTAGAGATAAATGTTCCTTTATTTGAGAACCGGGTTATGTACTAAAATGTACACAAACCATTGACTTGAGCTACAAAACTTTGAATGTTTTGATTGAATAGCTCAAGACCGAAAAGATTTCTCTTTTCGTTGTTAAGGATAAATGCACTGAAGCGTACATTTTCCTTTTATTTGAGGCACGGGTTGCAATATGACATTTAATTACAAAACATTTAGACATAAAATTTAGACAACAACCTTTGGAACCCATTTAAGCACGGTGCTAATGGGTTTACCAAATTTCAAAAACCATTTAAAAGTTGTGTCAAGTCGATGTAAAGAATTTGAATTCCAACGAGGGTGTAAGATGATATCATTTCATCACCATGAACACAAAATAAAGAAAAAGATTTTATAGAGAGAAAGAACTAGAGAGAGAGACAAAGAGAGAAAATAAGATGGTTAGTTGCACTTAGAAAAGAAAAATGAGAAGCAACACCCTCTCCACACTTGGAGAGGGCTTTATATAGTTACAAGAGATAAAACCCTTCTTGGGTTGTTGGGCTTGAATTTAGGTCGGACCTATTACCAATAGACTTAAGCCCGACACCTAGGCCCAATTAGCTTAGATAAATTCCCTTAAACTAAGTTTTTCTTATACAAGGCTCGAGAATATTTAATGACCCTCACTTTAATAAAAACATGGCTAACAATCTCCCCCTAAGGGGTGGTCATTCAATTGTGGATCCTTTTTGTGACGTCTTGAGTCTTGGAGCCTCGTATTCTTGGGAATTCTTTTTAAATTTCCATTTGCATGCTTGTGATCTTGGATCTTTATCTTTAACTTGATATTCTTTGACAAAATACTAATATTGTGGTCTTTGGATTTGATTTGTCTTGACTACTGATATCTTTGAATCTTTATCCTTGAATCTTTATGCCTCCTTACGATCTTGTGTCTCCACCCTCATGCTCAAGGTCTTGAAAGCTTGCTAACAATCTCCCTCAACATTTTCTTTGACATGATTACTTTTACCACATAATGGAAGGAGTAGTACTTGATCTACTTATAAGATATGTCTTTGTTATTATCTAGAAATCTTGTCGAAAATGTTCTTTTAAGGAAGTGCTTGTACATCAGAGATTGCGGAAGACTTTAATACGTGTGCTTGAGCTTTCATCATGTATATATCTTTGTCAATTGAGCATGAGGTCTTGAATCTAGAATCTGCTAGAATGAGGTTGTAACACCGTCACTTATACCTAAAAATTAAGGTTAGTGATGAATAGCAGATATAGACGAATATGGCTTTGTCATTCGTCTTGAGTTCAGTTACATTAACCTCCGGTTATGTGAGGACCATTTTACAGTATAAATACTATACCTGCGACCAGGTAGGTTCTATTAAGAAGAACCTCCTTGACAGGGTTTCCAGCTCAAAGTATTAGATCCTCTAACGCGATTGAATTAGATTCACCGTACTTGCTTGTTCTCATTACCAGAACATCTTAAAGCAGACAGCACGGTAAGAGTGAATCAGATAGTTACTATCTTTCTGATTGAGTCGTCAATTCATAAACTGGACCAAAATCGATATCCAGTTGACACAAGCTTGATTCATTTAGAATCTCGCAAGTCACCTACCAAGAGCTTTTTTGATGTTGGCTCAAGAAGGATTTCCATCGTCACTGTGAATACTAAAGAGTATCACTCTGATGTTCTGGTAATTATCACAAGGATAATGGGTAGGACTTTTTGATACCAAATGTTGTATAATGATGTACAACATTTTGTATATTGGAATTTGTGTCCTAGCGACATTTTTGATGGATCTCGTTGGCTCTAGACTCTATAAGTGTACATTTGTTATTTGGTAATCGAAGGGTGGAGCGGACTGCCACCTTTTCAATATCAACGATCTCGGAATGAGAAAACCGGTAGAAGTGTGTTGATCTCTGTAAGAAATGAAACATAAATCTTTTGAGAGATTTTGAATGGCTAGGGAGGGTTATGCATTGCATCGCTAAGTCCATGATGTCAGTCTTTAATATCAGAATCATCTTTGTGATTACTGATAGATTATGTATTGACCCGGTTTCTGCCTAGGGTTGTATGGAGGGCTTCTTTTTTTTCACCCTTTATCCTTACAATTCTTTTCCATTCTTCAACCCCTTCAGTGCTTATCGAGACTTCATGACTTGTACCTTGTTGGGTTTGTTCCAGCACTAGCTCCATCTCAGTCGGCACTATTCCCTTATTCTCACTTTACTCCTTTTTTTCAATCATACCTAGGACTTCTACTCTATCTAATGGAGTGTTCCTGGGTAGATCCCTCCAATTCTGGCTGGATCATGGAACGAATATACCTAACCTTAACCGCCTTATAACTCCTTGAGAAACAACAGTTGGTTGGTCTTTGTGTATTGTCATGAAGATCCATAAGACCATTTGATTAAAAAAAATCAATCAACGTGTCTGAGAAATCATTTAAGACACATTGAGTGTTTCCAGAGTTACCAAAAAGCTTCCCCTACACATATGCACAATATTATGAAAGAGTTTTGCACATGCGAGGTTTAGGAACACACTTATAGATTAAAGATCATATCCGTTATTAATCCGTATTGATAATATTTTAATCACTATTCTCCCCCTCAAAAATTGCATATGTGTTTACAATTTTTGACAATTAATCAATTAAAAACAAGTTAATGTTCGAAATTCACATGAGTCTACCTAAGTCTTGGGAGAACAGGAGTGCATGCAAAATGAATCATATTATTATACTCCCCCTCAATTATAGAATAGAGTGAAAACTTGGAGTGGGAGTTTGTTGAGCACACAATTTTGAAAGAATTTGAAATTTTCTTTTTGAAAATATCTTGAAAATTTGTGCTCAACATGAAAATATGTGAGATGTATCTTATTTATCATCATTTTCCTTAGTACTTCTCTTGAGCATTCAAAACTTTGAATGTTTATATGACATTTCTCAAGACCAAGAAGATATGAACTTCCCGTTGTGTAGGATAAATGGACATAAATGAAAATTTTCCTTTCTTTAGAGACCGAGTACTAAGCTGACATTTACTTAAAAGTCGTAGAGAAAAAGTTTGAAATGACATGTTTTGAAAGCATTTAAAACTCTCGCTCGAACTTCATTTATTCACCCGTGTTAATAATAATCAACATTTCTAGGTGCGCAAATGTTATCGATTGTCGAGAGACATGTCGGAGAAGATTATTTTTGGTATTTTTGAAATTTTATGATTTTGTATTTTGCTTTTATAGATTTTATATTTTTATATTTTCTTTTTCTTGGTTATATATTTTTGTATTTTCTTTTTCAAAAATATTTATAAATTTAAATAAAGAGAAAGATAAAAATATATACAAGTCGAAGTTTCCATCAGCAGTGATAGTTGTTGCTAGAGTTGAAGTAGATGAAGTTGAATCTTGTTGTTATTGACGTTTATCGGATGCATCAACAGTAGTAACAACGGAAGACTTTGAAACAACTTGATTTTCTCCATTTGAATAATTCGTCAAACAAATGACCGAATAGACTTTCCAACTCTATCATCGACGTCATGACTATCATATCTACTGAAGTGAAAACAAGAAGATTTCTCTTCTTTTTAAGGTAAAGTGCACTGAAGCGTACACTCCACTTTTATTTAAAGCTCGGGTTATGCACTGAAGTGTACATAAGCCATTGAATTAAGCTAACAAACTTTGAATGTTTGGATACTAGCTCAAGACCAAGAAGATTTCTCTTTTTGTTGTTAAGGATAAACACACTGACACGCACATTTCCCTTTTATCTGAAGAACGGGTTGCAATCTGACATTTGATTACAAGCCATTGCTGAAAGCACATTAATTGTCACATTTATTGTCTCCATGAGTTTCTTTGTCCTTCGATTTATACTTGGAAAGCAAAGGAATTAGCAGAGTATCAAACCAATTTTGACAACCTATCATAGAGAAATTTGAATTTGGAAACCTTTTGCAGATAGGTTCTTGGGGGTTAGAAGTACATGTATTATCACCTTTAGAGCAGTCAGATTGACACACAGATTCACTGGTTGCAATTATTTTTCCTTTAAGGTCAAACATTCTTCCAGTTAGTGACCACCTAAGGCAAGAACTAGGTGTACTAGGCTTAGGTGAAGCAAGTCTTTCTTTGGACCCTACCTTTTTAGGTTTCCTGACTTTTGGCTTATTTTTCTTTTGATTATCAACATTTGAAACATTTGCATTCTTATTGAGAGCACGAGAATTCATGTCATTCACATAATTGAGCACACAGACATCATGATTAGTAGTATTTAAACATTGCTTACACATAGCACAAACAACTTCAGATTTAGCATTCCAAATAGCAAGCTTAATGTTTTTACATTCAGATGACATATGTTTTTGATTCGAAGAAGACTGTAAATTCCTATGGTTTTCTTTTATTTTCTCTAAATTACTTGAGAGGCAACTACTTTTAGACTTAGCAGGGGCCTTATCATTCTTAAGGTTGTTCCTAGGCTGTGGTCTCCTGGTCCTAGTAGTGCTTTCAACGTCTTTAGGAGAGAAACCATTTTTGTTAGAATTTACATCTTTCTTAGTGATGACATAAGGTTGTGAAATAGTGGTTGTTTTTGTCCTAACGTTTGCTTTTACATGTTTGTTAGGCATAAAGTTGTCAACCCTAGGAGCTTTAAAAGGATTAATCCTAAAGATTCCTGGAGCAAGCACTCTTTCAATGTTCAAAACTGTTGATTCACGAGAGGAAGGTGCCGAGTTTTAAGTGACTGGTTTTGACAAAGCATTCGACTTACCAACCTTAGGAATAACCATAGATTTAGGGAAAGGAGTTACAGAATACAGTGTTGGTTCAGAAGAAGAAGGTGGTTTTCCCAAGATTGATTGCTTTGAAAACCGAGTATTCACACTCGTACCTTTGGTGGTGTCCTTTTGTTCAGAAACCTTATCGAATAACTGGGATCTTAGCTTAGCATTTTCATACATCGTGTCATGTAATTTATCTTACAAAAAGTCAATTATAGCTTTGGTTTGAGCCCATGTCACTTTGATAGAGTCAAATAGGTACTTATATGTGGTCTTAAGATGAGCATTTTCCTTAGCATAATTCAAAACTTGAAACTCTAATTCTACGTTCTCATTCTCTAGTTTCTAAGGCAAAGGATCAAGGGTATTTGATACACATGGAGTATCCTTACTTTTACCCTTTTGATCTCCCCAACTGAGCTTGCAACCGTTCGATCTTTTGTTGCATGTCATTATAAGCTTTATCGTACGAAATTTTGTCATATTTTCATTCTTCACACTTTCTGTACCAATCATTCCAAAGTTTAGCATATTCATTCTCCTTTTTAATGATACAGTTTTCAAAGCGTCTTTTGTACGTTCAAGCTCAGTTTATAGATTTGATGTATCTACAATAGAATTATTTTACACAATAGACATAATATCTTGACTGAGAACTGCTCTCAAGAGACGCTTAATTTCCAATTCCAATGCCTTATGCTTAGCAAGAGATTCATCAGCTTCTTTTGCAAGAGATTGGAAGTCTCGAACAAATTTGGCTGCTTCTTTCAGAAGTTGTATTTCAAAATTTTGTCCTCTAGCGTCAACTTGGTTAACGATAGGGAAAATTTCATCTTTTACAATTTTGTGAATCTCTTGGTGAGCAAAAGACAACCAATTGTATATATCTAAAGTCATTTTTTTAACAACACGTTGAAGAGTCACAATGATGCTTTTTACCTCATTTAGAAATTTTCGAGCAACACTTGGTGTAGTATCATCCGAAAATTCTTCATTTGGTATTGAAATTGATTTAGAAACATTGGCCGTTTTGGAAGTATTTGAAAAATACAACTCTTCACGTGACTTGGCCGTTTGAGAAACAAAAACCCCCGAAAGATGATTAATCTTTGTATAATTTGCCGGTTTTATTTCTTTGTTTAATTGTTTCATTTTTAAGCGACTCTCTTGAGCAAGTTCCAGTGTCTCCTCCGAATCATACACAACAGGAGGATCATGCTTTTCCAATAGAACTTTGCCATTATACAAACTCTGTTGTTTTTGCTGAGCTTGCTTGAGATAAAAAGGATTTTGATAACCCAAAGCCATTTTTTGTTCGGTATGGTAAAATGAGTCTGGCTTAGGTGAAAGCATGTGCATTGTTTGAATCGATTGACCCATTTTTACCAAAATATTATCTAATTCCTTTATCTTATTCTCAAGTTGAATTTGTTTATCAAGAAGCTCGTCTTCACGTATTTTGAAATCAGACTTCAACCTTTTCTTTTCTTCAAGAAGAGAAGAAACAGTTGATTTTTCCATTGAAAGCTGTTTATTTAGATTTGAAATTTTCTCATTCAAAGTCGTTATTTGTTTATCGGAACTTAAGTGAAGTGCATTTATCTTTTTAGTAAGACATTGTTCTTGATAAACAGACTTTTGATAACATCTTTCAAGTTTGTCATATTTTTCTTGACTAATTTCAAAACACTTTTCTTGATTTTTATATCTAGCAAGCTCAGTTGTCAAATCAGCATTAGTTTCTCTTAACTTGCAATTGACCGAGTTGACTTTATCAACTTCAGTAGCTAAATTATTATATAATGAATCATATAAAGCACGTGTTTCCTCAAGAGTAGCAAGATGCTGTTCTACTATTCTCCCACTTTGTTCCATACTAGAAACCTTAGAAATAACATTACTATTATTTTGTGGTACTTGGTGTGATTCAGGAATGGGCTCGAGTAGCTCAGTATACTGCTCTTCTTGAGTAAACATATTGAATATATCATTATCATAATAATTTTGCGAATGGTGTACCTCAATTGATTCATCTGAATCGTAGACGGGAGCTTTGTTAGTCTGAGTACATAATGTCGATGCTTGCTGCAAATTATCTTTTAAAGTGCAGTTGGCATTTACTCTCTCAATCTCTTCATAAGCACCTGCATCAGCCATGAAATCAAATTCCTCTTGAGTGAGTTGGATCCCTGCTTCTTCCTTTAGAGCAATCTGCATATGTTTTTAAAGATAAGCATCATCCTGTTTCCCTGGCTTTACTATGCAGTTACAGGCAAGATGATCCTCTCCTTGACAGTTGTAACACCTTATTTGATTACCATTATTCCCATTTGCATTACCCTCAGCCCGTGCTGCTACAACATTTTCATTCCTATGCTGATTTGCAATCCCTAGAACAACACTAAGCCCATTCTGATTCTTAACATTCTGAGTACCTTGATTCTGAACTGCATTCTGCCTATCCAAATGTCCTACATTCTGCACTGCATTCTTTCTAAACGGGTTCCCAACATTATCATCAACCATTAGCATATGTCTGTCTTGACCTATATTCATACCCGATTGAGCAATCTGACTGTAGCAAAGGTTTGATGAACTTCTTTGGTTGTTGTTTGTTGGAGTGATGTTGTTTAGCTGAAATGCCTTAGACATGAGTTCAAGTGCCATGTCTAATGCAGTTGTGGGATCTGAGATATCTTTGTGATTTTGCATTGGTTGTTGCATGTAGTTCGTGTTGAATGAAGGTTGTTGGACAAAGTTGTTGTTGGGTTGTAGATGTTGTATGTAGGTAATGAGTGATGAGTGATCTGGGTGAAACGGTGTCTGAGTATTTGCCATTAATGCCAAAGGATCATGTGTGTTTGTAAATCGTTGTACTCTAATAGCATTGATGTCTTGTTGAGTCGACATTGCAAAGGTGATGTGAAATGATAAGTAAGAATCTTAATGGATGAAGTGATGCGTTGTGGTTTTGAGAAATCTGAATTCTTTTGGATAACGTTTGTTATTCATTGTAGTGATTTTTAACTCAAAAGGACAAACGGTGAAAGAGTTTGATCACAAAGGACGAACGGTAAATACCATTTAAATTAAAAGTTAACTAACTAAAAAAAATTGAAAAATAAAAATAAAAATAAAATAAAAACTAAAATGAAGATTGTTGGAAAATAAAGGTTAATGTTGAAAAAGTGTTAAACATAAAGACTATTAGAAAGAAATAAAAATGTGTGAAAAATGGAGGTTAAATTTGAAAGAGGTTTAAAGACAAATGGCTAATATTAAATATGTTTATTAACTAAGGGTAAAAGGTGAACTTTTTGGAAAAATAAGGGTAGAGAATGAAAATTTAAGATTTTAAACTATATTATTATATAAAAAACATTCACGTGATGCTCTCCTTCTTCGTTTGAATTTATGAACATGGTAACGATTGTATTTAAGAACTCGCGGAACGGTACGTTTATCGTCGGTAAGAAATGAATGTACCACGATGATCGTTGAAAGACCGCGATCGTAATGGTATAGATTAGAAGACCCGTTAGTAACCGAAGCACAAAGCCGAAAAACTCGAAATTACACGAAATGAGCACGTTTAAACATTTTTAGCTTATGTATAATTCGCCCTTGTTAGAAACGTATAACACGCCAAAGTATTGTTGTATACTTCGCCTTACATGCAACGTATAGTTCGCCTTTCAGAAACGTATACTTCGCCCACTTGTTCAAGCGTATAAATCGCCTACGTTTGTTGTGTATAAGTCGCCCACTTGTATTCGTATAGTTCGCCTTCACCCTTAACGTATACTTCGCCTTAAAGAAATGTATAGTTCCCCTAACTTGAACGTGTATAGTTCGCCTGCTATGAGGTATTGTTCGCCTGACACACAAACAAAAGAACGTACTATGTCCTTTTCTAGACCACAACGAGTAACAACAAAAACTTGTCCTTGTGCTTATCTTAACCGTGGACACAAAATAACAAAGATACCACAAAAAGCTTGAAAATAAGCACTTATACACCGGAATAAGCAACCACAATAAGCTCTAAAATAAGAACTTTAACAGCAAATAAGCCCCGAATGAGTAACGGAGGTAAGCAACTTATGGTTTTGAGACACAAAGATAAGAAATAAAAAATCAAACTGAAGAGAAGAAGAAAAAAACGTGAAAAGAAAGTTGAAATGATTTTTTTTCGTTATATAGAATATGGAGGCTGTTTGATATGAGGAAACAAGAAATAATGTTGCTCACTGTTGGAAATTAGGAAACAAGAAATAAAACGTGAAGCCCAATAAACTACAAACGTAAGTGGTGACAGAAAGCTAGACACGTTTTTAAGAATAAAAAATTCAAGCTTGTTATTAATAAACACATAAAAGAAGAGAGAAATAAAGCCGAATGATAAATAAGCACAAAATAAGCCGAATGCAATAAGCTCAATACGAACCACAACTAAACCACTAAACTTAACCTTGGCTCTTGATACCACATGATAGAGATATCATTTCATCACCATGAACACAAAAATAAGAAAAAGATTTTTAGAGAGAGAAAGAGCTAGAGAGAGAAAGACAATGAGAGAAAAATGAGATGGTTACTTGCACTTAGAAAAGAAAATGAGAAGCAATACCCTCTCCACACTTGGAGAGGGCTTTAAATAGTACATAGAGTGGACACGCCTTGTGGGCTTTTCTTTGGGCCGAACCTATTACACAAGGGCTTTAAGCCCGACACTAAGGCCCAATTAGCTTAGAGTAATTCTCGTAAAACTACGTTTTCCTATACAAGGCTCGGGAAAAATAATGACCATCACTTTTACTAAAAACACGGCTAACAGTTTTATTGATAAAATGTCGTGAAAAATATATCGTTTTGGTCAAACACGAGACGATGGTCAAACAAAAAGTCAAACTTAGTCTCAGTCCAATGTGCCTTTAAACCGGGTCAAATAATATTAAACGGTGGGCTTGAACATTGGGCCAAACGGTATTGGGCTTGAAACGGGCTAAAAGTCTTATTGGGCTTTAAATGGGCCAAGACAATTTTTGGTTTCAACTAATGGGCTTTGGTGGACTAGAACTTGAATTCAACATGAAGGTGTAATCGAACCAAGGTGACCGACCGAAACGAGGTTTGACTAAACCAAGATGACCAACCAAGCCGTGGGTCGGTTGGCCTTGACTGACCGACTTTCGTGGGTCAGTTGGTCTTGGCTAGCCGATCCATGGTAGGTTGGTTGGCAAGGTTCAACCGATCCATGAGGTTGACTCATTTTTGCTCGGTTTTGGACTTCAAGTCTTCATCTTTAAGGTCTTTAAGTCTTGAGTCTTCCATTTTCACCAAAGTCTTCACAAGCATTTTATCAAACACTTAGTCTTCACCTTCAAAAATCTCTAGTCTTTGTGTTTAATGCTTAAAGATTAAACCCTTTTGTTACCAACTAGCAAGATTAATGATATTAAGCTAACAAAACAACAGATTACATTCAAACAATCAAAACAAACAGACCAAAATGGTGGTTCGGTTGGAATGGCGCACTAAACACCCCTTTTTGATCAACTTTAACAATGATTCACTTAAGTTTGAGTTAACACTAGTATATTAACATCATTATCTACAAAACCCCTTAAGAAAAGTTAACATCTAAGCACTTTCATTTTTTATGAAACCTAAAAAAAATCTTTGATTTTTCAAAATTAGTGAAGAGATGAAACAATTCTTGTTATAATAGTGATTAGAAGATGATTAATAACAACTTTTGTGTTTTACCTTTGATCAAAATTGGACTCTTGTTTGGTCTTGTGGTTTTGGCCGATTCTAGAGAGAAGAAAAAAAGGGAGGATAATTTTTTTTAGTAGAAATGTGTTTTGTGTGTGTAGATCGGTTAGGAGGTATTAAAAGGGAGGGGATTAGATTTTTGGCAAAACTAGTCTTTAGAGGTTTTAAAATCTACTAAACTTAGCCTAAAGTTTAAGCAAGATCCCTAACACCTTGAATATAAAACTAGCTAGCATTTTAGGTCCTAAAGATATATGACTGATTAAAGTTACACTAATTACCCTTAAGTTTTAAACCTATTTTGCACACATAGTACCGGAGTTAATCTCGTTAACTCCCCCTCAAACGATGACCAATTAATTAACTTAAACAATTCCAAAATTATTTTCACAATTATTTTTGATAATTTAACTTTCTGAAAATAATTTCTCCCTCTCAAACAAATACTCGTTTTCTATTTAAAGAGCTATAGAATTTGTTTGGGCGTTCAAAATCTCTTGATCGTTTTTCCCAATTTAATTAATACTGATGAATTATTTTTGAACTTTTTTGGAAATTTTCATATAAAAGCTCGTTCTCCCCCTCAAAAAAAGACCGTAGTCTATTGAAAGATTTCTTGGATTTGTTCGAGCGTTCGAATATTTTTGAAAATATTTTTCCACTTAAATAACAAAACTGATTTTGATTTTATTTCCAGCATTTTTTGAAAAATTTGTTTAACTCGAGCATGTTTGATACACACATTTTGAGGAAAATTGCTCGAGATAAAAAAATAATCTTTTTAGGACAAAATGCACTTTTTGACGTACATTTTCCTTTTTAGAAAGCGCGAGTTGTGTAGCAAAATATACACAAGTCATGTTCTTGAGTTTCAAAACTTGGAATGTTTTGAATCTTTAAACTCAAGACCGAAAAGACTTCTCTTTTCGTTGTTAAGGATAACTGTACTGAAGCGTACAATTTCCTTTTCTTTAAGGATCGGGTTGTTATCTGATATTTAATAACAAGCCATAAGAAAATTTGAGATGACATGTTTTAAAATGTTTTAAACTTTCAGTCGAACTTTATCTACAGAACTGTGTCATTATTGAATGACATTTTTAATTTTGTAGATATTATCGATTCATGAAAGACATGTCGAGAAGATTTTTTTAAGAAAAATCTTTTTGAAGTTTTTGTTTTTATAAGCTAATCTACTTATATTACACATGATACATAAAGTAGTAAACTGAGTTACTCTTCAAGACGTTTCAGCTCTTCCAGTGTGATGCTTTACATACCGAGGCGTTTGATCAGGAATTCGAAGCGTTCTCCCGCGAGTGCTTTAGTGAAGATATTTGCCAGCTGATAATCTGTCTTAACAAAGTATAGCTCAACAACCTCGTTTTCAACTTGCTTTTTAATAAAATAGTAGTGAACATCGATGTGTTTCGTCCTGGAGTGTTGCACAATGTTGCAAGATAAGGTGATGGCGCTCTAGGAGTCGGAGTACAAAGAAATCTAGCTAAAATCAAATCCGTAGTCAGTTAACTGAGACCGCATCCATAGGATTTTTACACAGCAACCGGACATGGAGATATTTTCAGCTTCAGTTGCCGATATTGTAGTACACTTTTGCTTCTTAGACGACTAGCTTACTAGCTTTTCACCTAAAAATTATGCACTACCCGACGTACTTTTCCTTGAGTCTTGGCAACCTGCATGGTCAACATCTGCAAAAGCTGTTAGATTAAAACTGATGTCCCTTAGATACCATAGACCCATATTAATGGTTCCTTTTAGGTACCAAAAGACTCGTTTAACCATAATTAAGTGCTTTTTGGTAGGCTTTGCCTGGTACCGAGCACACATGCAGACGGCAAACACTAGGTCAGGGCTACTGGCTGTGACGTACATAAGGGATCCGAATATTCCTTGATAAC
The DNA here is from genome assembly GCA_026074375.1 of Tanacetum coccineum. Classification (NCBI taxonomy): domain Eukaryota; kingdom Viridiplantae; phylum Streptophyta; class Magnoliopsida; order Asterales; family Asteraceae; genus Tanacetum; species Tanacetum coccineum. The sequence goes on along the minus strand of BQNB010043127.1, from coordinate 14,909 downwards.
GAGTAGGGTCAACTAGAGTCCCGTTTGGATCCTCATCCAGTTTTGACTGTCCCACCATGGAGATGTCAACAACATCATATTTTTCAAAACCACACTTTTTGAGCATTTTAAGAGCATATTTAGATTGATTGATGAAGATGCATCTAGGACTTTGTAAAATTTGAAGTCCAAGAAAAAATGATATTTGTCCTATCATTGACATCTTAAAATGTTTGCTTATCAATTTTGCAAATTTATCACAACAGATTGGATTAGTGGAAGCAAAAATTATTTCGTCAACATAGATTTGTGCCAGTATGAGATCATTTCCTTTCTTCCGAGTAAACAACGTTGGATCAACTACACATTTGACAAATTTCTGGCTGAGAAGGAATTTGGAGAGTAGGTCATACCATGCGCGAGGAGCTTATTTCAAACCATAAAGTTCTTTTTCAATCGGAATACATGATTTGAATTTTCTTGATTTACAACCCCTTATGGTTGACTTACGTACACCTCTTCCTTTAAGATTCTGTTCAGAAATGCCGTCTTCACATCCATCTAAAATACTACCATATTCTTGTGTGCACTGTATGTTAAGAATATCCTGACAGATTAAATGCGAGCAATAGGTGCAAACGATTCTTCAAAGTTGATCCTCTCTTCCTGACGATAACATTTTGCAACTAACCGGGCCTTATTCTTCAGCACACCGCCATATTCGTCAAGTTTCACTTTAAAGATCCACTTTAGGCTAATGATCATAGCTTTCTCTGGTCTTGGTACTAATTTCCATACTTCAAGCCTCTCAAATTCATGGATTTCCTTTTGCATGGCTTCAATCCAACAAGATTCTTCCATTACTTCTTTGTAATTCTTCGGCTCTTCTTTAGCTAAGAAAGCATGGAAATATCACCATAAAGCGTCGATAGAAAGTTAACGTCTTATAGAAACAGGTTTTGATGGATCGCCGACGATTGTCACTAACGGATGATATTTTGTCCATATTTTTATGTAAATTGGAGGTTGTTGGAAAGTGTGCATGTTTAAACTGTTGACAATTCTTGAAGATGATTCAGCTGAGCTGGTTTCTGGAGGATCAAATGGATTGGTAAATGTGTCATTGTCAAACTTTGCAACTTCTTTATTTGGTTTAACATTTGTAGAATTGATTGGTAAGTTTGTTGCTTCAATGTTTGGTGAATTACTTGGAAAGGGAGCATCTTTATTAATGGAAGTAGAAGAAGAAGACACTCTGGCTGTATCTGATGGAAGTAGAGTTGTAGTAGAAATGGGGGTAGATATAGCACTTGGAGATTTGAAGTATTCATCGAACATGGATTGAAACAGCAAATCCCAGTCATTTTTTGTAGGAGGTTTAGCTGATGTTGACACAGCCTGGTTAAGCACGAGTCCTGAACTAATTACTCCAGAAGTCAAACCTTAAAGATTAGGTCCTGAACCATGTTGTTCAGAAGCCATCTGAGTAAGTTCATCAAATTATGCGTTCATTGTTTCCATTATTTGTCTGGTCCTTTTGTTGTAGATCTGGTACGCCTTCTTGGATGGTGAATAACCGATGAAGATTCTAATATCTGCTTTAGGCTGAAGTTTCCCAATATCCTCAAAATTGTTTGTTGGATAACATAAGGCACCAAAAATGTAAAGATACTTGAGTACTGGTTTGCGATCTCTGAGCAGTTCATATGGAGTCTTATTGTAATAGGTATGGATTTGGGAGCGGTTTTGAGTATAACATGCAGTAGCTACAACTTTAGCCCATAGAAACAACGAACACTTGGAGAAAATAAGTATGGTCCTTGCAGCCTCTACCAACGTGCAGTTACGCCTTTCAACTACACCGTTTTGTTGTGGAGTACGTGTAGTGGATGTATTATGAGAAATTCCAACCTCTTCCGTATAATTTTGTAGTGTCTGATTGAGAAACTCGGTGCCGTTATCGATATGAAGATATCTTACTGTAGCATTCAGACTAACTTGAGCTTGCTTCAAAAATTTTATGATAATTTCTGGAGCTTCATCTTTAGTTCTCAAAAACTTCACCCAAGTAAAACGAGAATAATCATCAACGATGACAAGAATATATCTTTTCTTGTTTATACTTTCTACCCGCATCGGTCCACACAAATCCATATGCAGCATTTGAAGTTTCTCATCTGTACTTGGTTCCGGCTTATGTAGATGGGATTCCATCTTGCTTTTTCCCATTTAACAAGCCGAACACAAATGATCTTTAGTATACTTCAACTTGGGTAGCCCTTTGACGAGACCTTGTTTAGCAAGCTGATTGATGGTATCAAAGTTTAAGTGAGAGACGATGGTGCCATAACCAAGATTTTGTCTTTGAAGCTTTGGAGAGTAGACAAATTGGATAATACTTCATCATATCCGCCATTGAGATTGTATAAAGATTAAAACCACGATAACCCGATAGTAGATCAACACCTTCCAAGTTTCGTACAAAACAAGTGTGTTTCCTGAAAGCTACTTCAAGATCCGAATCACAAAATTGCCCAACGGAGAATAGATAATGACCAAGTCCTTCAACGTAGTAAATACGTGTAATAATAATATTCCCCATTTATAGATCTCCATATCCCATTATAGATGCAAAATGATCGTTGCCGAATCGGACCATTCCGATGAACTTGGAAAAAAATTGATGAGCTTATTACGGTGTCCAGTCATGTGTTTGGAACACCTGGAGTCTAAATACCAAAGAACAATGTCTATAATCTGCACAAAAAGAAAGAAGAAAAACATATTTGCAAAAAGGTGGATCCCCGACTTTTGATTGGGTTCCGAGTTGTTAGTGTACCTAAGTGACTCCTAGATAGTTGAACTTCCAAGGTGGAAACTCGTCATCCCGAATAATTCCCTCAAATCCAAAATCATGTAAATTAAATGGATGATATTCCGTATTTAACATGTATTTAGAGAGTGATCCCTGGGCATTGGCATATCTAAACTTATTTAGAAATGATTACATCAACCGAATTAACTGGTTAATGTTAAGATATGCCTAGGAGGTACAACTATGGCAGACGTGTCATTAAAAGAAGAAGGGGGCATGGTTTTCCTACCAAGTTAAATGTCCTACCTGTGGGAATCCATTTAAGACATACAGTTTTAAAGATCCGTCCTGTTGGTTTCCATTCCCTTTTAACTTTTTGTTTTGCAGATTTAGCCACTTTACATTTTTGCATTTTCTTAGGATATTGAACAACACAAGTATCATGATTTGCAAAAAACAAACATTCATTACAAGATAAGCAAATAGTATCAGAATTCTTTGACAAAGCAACATTCTTAACATTCATATTACAATCTGAAACATGATAGTTCTTATTAGCACTAGACTTAAACTTCCTATGGTGGGCTTCTACTTTTTTCTTCTTGCTTCTACTTGATGGTTGCGGGATCCTATCAATATTTGTATTGCTTCTAGGCTTTGATCCGCTAGCATTAGTATAGCTTGCTCATCCTATATATAACACCTAAATAGATCTATTCACAGCATTCGCGCTTACTCTGAAAAGTAATTAACGGTTCATGATAGTGGGGTCTTAATGGTAAAAGTAAGGACTTAGGCAATAATACATAAAAATTACACAAATACCTTCTAGATACATATACATGGCCGGATATGTATGTATGAATCACAAGAGATATTTTTTTCAAACTTAATATAACACATGTTATATAAGTTTTCAAGCAAGCTTCAAAAACTAGTCTTTCACACCATGTTATCTTACACAAGAACCATACCTTGACCATAAGACTTCCTTGAAACACTCATCTTGTCTTGTATAGTGTTATTGACTAGCTTTTATACATATAAGTTTTGCATTCCTAAATAAAGATAAGATACACTTCAACACTTAACAAAAATAAAAAACTATCCCTCCTTTTCTCTCTTATAAGCCCACGGCTACAAACACCCCTTTTAGCAAATCCATAGCTTGATTTTCTAAGACCATACAAGCATTCACACATCATTCCTATGATAACCTAAGGTGTTTTGAAGGGTTGGTTAAGCATTTGCAAGGTTTAATCAAGTTATTGCAAGATTAGGGTTTTCTTGGAAAACTAGGGTTTTCAAGTGTGCAAGCTTTGGTTTTTCATCTAAACAAGGGTTTAGATTGTGTTGGTTATCATCATACATCTCATTAAGGTCATCTAAAACTCTTTATGTCCTTACATTTATCATTTTATGCATATGTTAGTTTTATATAGCAAAATCACCATTAGGACACTTTTGAACATGTAAAAAGGATTTTTACTTGTGATTATGGATTTGTACACTTTTACATATGATATGTTGTTGGTAATATCATGTTAAAATGGATATACAAGTGTTGTACCATGTTGATTTGAGTATAAAAAGTGTATATACAAATTAGGGTTTTCAAAGTTTACTAAATAAGTTTCAAGTAAAAGTGTGTAAATGACTTGTTAATCTTGCTTCATGGACTTTTATTTATGTTATATGGATGCTAATATGATGTTATAATGGAAGTATAAGTCTTGTACACTCTTGGTGTATGTATAAAAAGTTCATGTATAAACTAGTAATTAAAGTATACTTATGAAAGCTCCTATATAAATAAGTGTGTACACAAATGGATCTTGTGATTTCTTGGACATTTTTGGACAATTATGGACCTATGGACACTATTATATGTAAAACATATGATATAAAGACTTGTGAAGGAATTGTGGTATTTTAATTAGTTGGAAAGTATGTAAAACAAAAGTATATAATTAATTATATAAAAGCTATAAAAAGGGCTGTTTGGTTTCGAATTTCAAACAGTAGGTTTTACATTTTATAAAGATAGTACACCTCATGACGATTCCAAAAAGGTAAGAAACTCGAAAAACGGATTAATAACGAAAAAGATACGTAGTTTACGAGTTTTACGATAATAACCGGAGTTATAAAAGAATTTTTATAAAAACTTGTTATAAAAATTCTACAAACAGAAGGTTTGGTATTTTTATTAAATCACACATATTTTTAGGATTCCAAAACAATAAGAAACGTAATTTTTCAATTAAAAACGAAGAAGTTATGAATTACGCGAGTTTATATACTTAAAATGTATAAAAATACTTTTATAAAACTATTTTTATAAAAGTTACTGTTCATATCAGGAACATTTGCTTTTGTAAACCTCATAAATAAATAGAACTTTCAATTACGAGAACGTGCTCGAAAGAATTACTAAAAACGGAGCTAAAACGAATAAAATACGACGTTTACGATAATTAAAGTTTATAAAAGTAATTTTATAAACTATGAACAGTAAAAATTACTGTTCATCAGCAGACCCCACTTTATAAAAATGTGATAATTTTGATAACGAAGACGTGCTCGAAGGAATCGCTAAAATCGGGATTAAAACGAATAAGTTGTTGCATTTACGGGTTTTACGACAATTAAATTTATAAAACGTCATGAACAGTAAAAGTACTGTTCATCAGAAGGTTATAAAATATAAAAATGTAATATTTTTATATATCATCTTAATACGAAGACGTGGACGTAAGAAACGCGAGAAACGGGTTTAAAACGTGAAAGTTATGTCATTTTTACCAAAGGTATATTTATAAACGATTTCACTTTATAATCATGGTTTCACTAAAACAATTAGATGGTGATTAGCTATATAGAATTAATATGGAAGTATTACCGCATTTGATTAGTACTTATACAACCTATATTGGATTAGGTTGCACTCGATCATTACCGTGACGCATTTTCTGTGATACACTTGATATTCGCTCACTCAAGGTGAGTTCATAGACCCACGTTTTACATGATTTGTTTTATAAGTTTTTGGGGTGAGAAACATGCACTATTTTATAATTGGACACAAGTGGATAAGTTTTATATTATGATTACGTGTTGACTAAGTAGCGATAATCCTAGTTTGAAGCCCATTATCATGAGCTGGACAGTTACAGGAATTGTGGAGCGCGAATGTATGAAATAGATCTATAGGATAGACCATCCCAGTTCTGGTAATTAGCTTATCACTGGGCTAAACTAACATATACCATGTCGAACATAGGATGTTGCGGGTTAGAACATCATCACGGGCAATGTAGGCCATTTATATGGATCTGGGGTATTCATTAAGTCCGAGCTTCAGTTGTCAATGTCTTATGGCACCGTAATTACATTATTATGATTTCCTGCATCTGATGCATTACATACAAACTTGGAAAATCTGTTGTCCTACAATATACAATTTAAAAAACCTATGAATTCACCAACATTATTGTTGACGTTTTAAAGCAATGTTTTTCAGGAGGTCAATAAGCACGAGGTGCAAGGGATACATTGGTGGTTTTGATTTGGATATCATGCATTAAAGATTTTGTCGCATTACATTTTGTATATCTGTTATGGGCTAGAAATCTTTATATTTTGAACAAGTGAACAAGTGAAGCTTCGGGCTTATGTAACAAATACTTTGTTAAATCCAATGTATCGGTTTTTAACGACTTTTTGGTCGTTCTATATATATCTTGTGTTGTTGATCATTGAAGTAACACGCCCCGGACCCTTATTCCGCTGCGACCCAATTTGGGGGTGTTACAGATTGGTATCAAGAGCCAAGGTTATAGAGAACCAGGTCAAATGTTTTTGCTGGACTATAACCGTTTTCAAACATTGCATACACACAAAGGGGTTTGCACGGGACATACATACGTGCATACATTCATGCATACACTAGTTGTTGCATTAGTTGGTTGGACTAGATGTAAGTTCTTGATGAAATACATGTTAATGATATAAATGTATATTTACTATAAAGGGTCATATATGAAATACTAATATAAGCTAATTTTGGATTTCAGATACTTTCATTGTCATATACAATGAATCAGGGGTCACACACACAGAGATATCCAGTCCAATTTGAGACTTATCCGGGGGGGGGGACCACCCCCGGCTTCCCCCGACATTGGATCACCAGGAGTTGTTGGACCTGAGCACGAGGGATTACCCTGGATGCTAGATGACCCATATGTGCAGGTCGCCTTACAGGCCCCACCATCACCAGACTATATACATGGCCCCAAGGAGCCACAATCACCACCCCTACCAGATTTTGTCCCAGAACCGGTATATCCCGAGTATATGCCGCAGGAGGACGAGGTGTTTTCGGCTGAGGAGCAGCCACTGCCTGCTGCTGCCTCACCTACTGCTCAGTCACCAGATTATGTTCCGGAGTCCAAACTAGAGAATCCGGAGGAGATGAACGATGACGACGAGGACCCTGAGGAGGATCCTGTCGATTATCCTGCCGACGGAGGAGATGACGGCGATGACGAGGATGAGTCATCAGAGGATGATGATGAGTTTGACATCGAGGCCGATGATGATGAGGAGGAGGAGGAGCACCCAGCTTCTGCCGACTCTGCGGTTGTTGCTTTACCAGCTGCTGATCAGGCCCCATCTGCGGAGGAGACAGAGCTGTTCGAGATAGATGAGTCTGCGGCCACACCACCACCACACCCTGCATATCGTGTGACAGCTAGGATTTCTATTCCAGCTCCAGTACCTACACCAGTATGGTCTGATGCAGAGGTTGCCAGACTTCTCGCTATATCTACTCCACCATCATCACCGCTCTCCCCATGGTCATCACCACTTCCCTAAATACCTTCTCCACCACTACCCTCGATACCATCTCCATCACTACCAGTATCACCACCACTACCAGTATCATCACCAGTGCATGTGTTATCTCCATCACCACCTGCTAGTCCTATTCGTCCGTTGGGCTATCGAGCTGCTATGATCCGGCTGAGAGCCGAGGCCGCATCTACTTCCCATTCACTACCATTACCACCACCCATCATACTCTCCCACACCAGACCAGCTGCACCATCATCAAGGACACCACCCTTGCATTTACTCTCTACTGACCGTAGAGAGGACAAACCCGAGGTTACCTAACCGCCTCGAAAGAGGTTAGTTATCGCTCTTGGTCCTACATACGAGGTCGGAGAGAGCTCGTCTGCTACTGCTGCTAGACCAGCTGGAGGTCTTAGGGCAGACTATGGTTTTGTAGCTACTATGGATAGGGAGATCAGGCGTGATCCGGAGAGAGATGTTGGATATGGGATCACCGACTCGTGGGATGAGATAGTTGAGACCCTGCAGGGGGCACCAGTTAGTACTAACACAGAGTTGGGTCGACATATGACAGCGTTTGAGACTAGGGTTAGGCAGGACACGGATGAGATTTATACGAGGTTAGACGATGAGCAGTCTGGGCGACAGCTATTGGCTGGTCGGCTCAACATGTTGTTTAGGGATAGGCGTGCACATGCACGTACTGCTAGACTCATGGAGACTGAGGCTAGGATGTCTAGAGAGGCTTGGGGATGATCTATGGATGCGAGTGATCTTGCGCGTGCAGAGGTTATGTCGCTACGTACCACAGTGTTAGCTCAGCAGTCACAGATTAGAGAGTTACAGTCAGCAGACCGTAGGAGACAGACGGTGATTACAGAGATGCTGGCGGCAGATCACAGGAGGCAGAAGCAGCTCACAGAGGCACTGAAGCTGATAAAGAGACTTCAGACTCAGATGGCAGAGTTCGAGAGACAGCAGGGACCCGCCAAAGGTCCTGCACAGCCAGAGCTACCGGAGGAGGCTGGTAGCAGTTCCTAGATTCTGTTATGGCTAGTTGTTTTGTATAGCCTACTAAGTATTACGGGTTCAATCCCGGATATAATGGCTTTAGGTTTGTATATATTCTTTTAACAGTAACAAATCAGATGTGATCATTTGTATCTGAACCAATCAGTATTTTTTTCAATTAATATATGGGGTTTGCGAATGGTGGGTATTATGTCATGTCTGTAATTCGAATTTGTTGGAATGAATGTTGATTTGGTTATATCTTTGTTGATTACAATTCAGTTGTATATTTTACTGTGTGATGTGATCTCACTTTACTTATTGTGCATATACCATGTCATGGTTTGATTTTACAAAATCTCTTGTGATTTGAAGAAAATGGCACCAAAGAGAAGGATCACGAGGTTAAACCTAGAAACAACACCGACCGCAACAACCGCCACTACTACCACTATTACTAATGCCCAACTTTAGGCAATGATTAACTAAGGCGTTACTGCCGTTTTGGCAGCACGTGATGCAAACACGAATGGCGTCGACAACTACAATTCAGGAACAGGTGCTAGGAGAAACGAGCGAGCCACTAGTGAATGCACTTACCCAGACTTCATAAAGTGCCAACCTCTAAATTTCAAAGGCACAGAAGGAGTTGTCGAATTGACTCAATGGATTGAGAAAATGGAAACTGTGTTCCTCATAAGCAACTGTTCTATGGAAAACCAAATCAAGTTCTCCACTTGTACTCTTTTAGGAAATGCTCTAACGTGGTGGAACTCCCACGTTAGGACCGTTGGTAATGAAATTGCTTATGCAATGACCTAGACTGAACTGAAGAAGAAAATAAATGACAAGTACTGCCCAAGGACTGAGATTAAGAAACTCGAAGTCAAACTGTAGGAATTGAAAGTGAAAGGTACCGATGTGATAGGGTACAACCAACGTTTTCAGGAACTGGCACTGCTGTGTGGTAGAATGTTTAATGAAGAATCTGACAAGATTAAGAAATATGTCGGGGGCTTACCCGACATGATCAACAGAAGTGTAGTAGCATCCAAGCCTAAAACAATGCAAGAGGCAACTAAAATGGCAATCGAAGTGATGGATAAAAGAATCCGTACTTTTGCTAACCATCAGATAGAGAACAAGAGAAAGCAAGATAATAACCAACAACCACAACAACAACACCAAAACAAGAGGCAGAACACCGGCAGGGCTTATGCTGCAGGGACTGTTGAGAAGAAACAATATGGGGGATCTAAACCCCTATGCTCAAAATGCAATTATCACCACGATGGTCCGTGTGCTCCCAAATGCCACAAATGCAACAAAGTTGGTCATTTTGCCCGTGACTGTAGGAGTACGGCAAGTGCCAACAATGCTAACAACCAGAAGGGCACTGGGTCGGGCCAGAGACCTACTTGTTATGAGTGTGGAGTTCAGGGACATTTTAAGAGGGAATGTCCAAAGCTGAAGAACAACAACAACCGGGGTAACCAAGTTAGAGGTGGCAATGCTCCAGCCAAGGTGTATGCGGTAGGGCATGCAGGGACAAACCCAGACTCCAACGTCGTGACGGGTACGTTCCTTCTAAACAACCGCTATGCCTCTGTCTTATTTGATACTGGTGCCGATAGAAGTTTTGTATCCACTGCATTTAGCTCCCAAATTGATATCACACCAACTGCATTAGATCACTATTATGACGTTGAACTAGCCGACGGGAGAATAATTAGGTTGAACACTATCCTTAGGGGTTGTACATTAAATATCCTGAACCACCCATTCAACATAGACTTAATGCCCGTAGAACTTGGTAGTTTCGACGCTATAATTGGTATGGATTGGTTGGTAAAGTACCAAGCAATCATTGTGTGTGCCGAGAAGATCGTTTGTATCCCCTAGGGAAATGAAACATTAATTGTTCACGGTGACGGAAGCAACCAGGGACACGAGGCTCGTCTGCACATTATCTCGTACACCAAAACACAAGAATACATGCTAAAAGGATGTCTAGTCTTTTTGGCAAACGTTAATACAAAGGAGACGGAAGACAAGTCGGAGAAGAAGCGACTTGAGGACGTACCAATCGTCCAGGATTTTCCTGATGTATTCCCTGAGGACTTGTCATCTGGGGGTATTGTGGTGACTTTCCTCGACTCGACAAGTGGAATGTCAAATAGATTTGGACCAAGGTGGCAGCACCCTTAGCTCTAGCTGCCTTATCGATTGGCACCTTCTGAAATGAAAGAGTTGTTGGAGCAACTAAAATAACTATCTGACAAAGGCTTTATAAGACCTACTTCCATACCCTAGGGAGCTTCGGTCTTGTTTGTCAAGAAGGACGGATCGTTTCAAATGTGGATTGATTACCGGGAATTGAATAAACTGACGGTGAAGACCGTTATCCGCTCCCAAGAATTGATGATTTATTTGATCAGCTTCAAGGGTTGAGTGTCTACTCAAAGATCGACCTAAGGTCGGGTTATCACCAACTGAGGGTTCGAGAAGAAGACATTCCAAAGACCGCTTTTAGAACCCGTTACGGCCATTATGAATTTCAAGTTATGCCATTTGGTTTGACAAATGCACCTGCCGTATTCATGGACCTTATGAATCGGGTGTGCAAACCATATTTGGATAAATTCATAATTGTCTTTATTCATGATACTCTGATATATTTGAAGAACAAGCAAGAACACGAAGAGCACCTTAAGTTAATCTTCGAGTTGCTTAAGAAAGAGGAGCTGTATGCCAAATTTTCCAAGTGTGAATTTTGGATTCCTAAAGTACAGTTCCTCGGTCACGTAATTGATAGCCAGGGTATTCACGTGGACCCTGCCAAGATCGAATCCATTAAAGATTGGGCATCTCCTAAGTCACCAACGGAGATTCGTCAATTTTTAGGTCTTGTTGGGTATTATCGAAGATTCATCGAAGGATTTTCAAAGATTTCCAAACCAATAACCAAGCTTACTCAGAAGAAGGTCAAGTTTGAGTGGGGTGACAAACAAGAAACAGCGTTCCAATTGTTGAAGCAGAAGTTGCGTAGTGCACCAATTCTTGCTTTACCTGAGAGAAGCGAAGATTTTATCGTATACTGCGATGCTTCGATCAAGGGTTTGGGCACTGTGTTGATGCAAAGAGAGAAGGTGATTACTTATGCATTACGCCAACTAAAAATTCCTGAGAAGAACTATACGACTCATGATTTGGAACTTGGAGCGGTAGTGTTTTCTCTGAAACTCTGGAGACACTATTTGTATAGAACCAAGTGTATGGTGTTTACGGATCACAAGAGTCTACAACACATTCTTAATCAAAAGAAGCTGAATATGAGGCAGTGTCATTGGTTAGAATTGCTTAGTGATTACGATTGCGAGATTCGTTATCACCCAGTGAAAGCAAATGTTGTCGCTGACGCCTTGAGTAGGAAGGAACGAGAGCCACCATTAAGGGTTCGAGCCTTAGTCATGACTATAGGTTTGAATCTACCCAAACAAATTTTGGATGCTCAGACTGAAGCACGAAAACCAAAGAACATCAAGAACAAAGATGTTGGAGGTATGTTACTTGAAAATTCTAAAGATCTGGAGAAGCTTAGGACAGAAAAGTTAGAACCCCGAGCGGATGGAACTCTATGTCTAAACGGCAGGAGTTGGTTGTCATGCTATGGTGATTTGAGGACTGTGATCATGCACGATGTTGGTTCCAATTGAATGGATCTTTTGTTCTGCTTAGATAAATCTAAACAACTAGATTAGAAACCTTGTGGTGTATATATAAAGACTATGCGGAATTAATCTTTATATACTCAGAAGAAACAATCAAACTATGAACACAGAACTTTTACTATATTGAACCAATCACAAAACAACTATATGTTTTGCCTAATAGCTAATCGTGTTCTTCTTCTATTCTCTGTATATTGATCTATGAATCTAAGAGATGTGTATGAGAAGTATTGTGATTGTCTGTCTTTCTCTATAACTTATGATCTCCTTTTATAGACACAAGGAGTCATAGTCAAACTACAATTACTAACTTACCATACTAAAAGATATTCAAGATCTTTTCTATCAATCAATAATCTTTTCCTAAAATAACTCATACTTATCTCTTCACACAGCTGTAGTCTCTTTAACAGCTTTGACTTGAATCACTCTTATCTTTGCAGCAGCTTTAACTCTTCAGCAACATTAATCTTCCATCAGCAGCACTAACTTATACACTAGCAGTACTAACTATATACTGACAGTACTAACATTGTACTAACAATACTAACTATTACTAGCAGTACTAACTATTACAACTAGAAGTATTAAGTCCTTCTGCAGCATTATCTTGTAGAAGCTCTTTAATTCCTAACAATCCTCCCCTAAACTTATGATTTGCCTTTAAATCTTAAGTTTCTTGAATTAAAGCTCTTTGATTTTGAGAGGATTCTTTCAAACACTTTAGCTTTTATTCCTGATAGCTTTCAAAAAATTCTTCATAACTAACTTTGTTCTGCAATCTGAGATTTGATAAACTTTATAAGCTCATGTGCCATAGTGCTTTCTTCTTCCGCTTCAATTTTCAAGTTGATCATCTTCTCTAAGATTTCCTTCTTCAGTGGATACTTCTTTTCTACTAACATGTTGATCTGTATTGATGTACCATCTAAGAACAAAGAGTGAACACCACTGTATTCATGTAATTTCCATCTCAGCAACTCTCAATACTGTTGATTCAACCATATGTCATCTTCTTCATTTGGATCAAATAACATCCTAAGATCTCCCCATAGATCTAAATCATGACCTTCAAGTGGATGATCTTTAAATCTTTCTTGAACCAAGCTGTAGAGTTGTCTCAAATCTTGTCTATCAAGTCTTCTTAACAATGCTTGAATATCTCCATGAAATCTTGAACTTCCATCTGCTCTTGTAATCTTGCAGACTTCTGAATCTTTTGCTTTTGTCATTCCCAGCAAGATATATTCCCAATTACAATATTATGTTTGACGCAAAACTCCAAATCTTCCATTTTGATGAATGAAAAGTTGATTAATAATCTGGAATTTTGTGAGAAGTAAAAGATTTGAGCTTATCATGAAACCTTATAAGCTAGGTTGTTGGCAGAAATATCTCAACGGCTCTTTTTTTAATTTTGTTATGGCTCAAACAGTACTAACGGTCACTTAGCAGTACTAAGTCTGGTCTAGCAGTACTAACTTGAATCTAACAGTATTAACTTCTCTTAGCAGTAAAAATATATCCCTAGCAGTACAAACTTAACACTAGCAGTATTAAGCTTATACCTAGCTGTATTAGCTCCAAGCATAATCTTCCTGTACACTTCTTCAAATATATACTCCAAGCATAATCTTCCTATACACTTCTTCAAATATATACTCCAAGCGTAATCTTCCTGTATACTTCTTCAAATATATACTCTTCCATCCTCCCCTGTTTGACAGAATCCTCTGAAATCAAGTACTCTTTTGTATCTGAGATGACCATTCTTGTCTTTTTGCTTGTGTTGTAGAACTTGAGCTTATCTTCCAATCTTTTGAGTTTCTTCATCAACATTGGTAGAATCTGAACATGAGACTCCTTAGACTGTTTAAGAGCATTTTCCAAAATGGTAACTTTATCAATCAATTTGGTACTCAAATCCATCAATTCTATAAATTTCAGACTGTCCTCTCCACTTCCAAATGTGTAACCTTTTGAGAGAGGTGGATCATTAGACTTATAGTTTTTGGCAAACTACCAGCCATAAACGGATTTGATGACTCTTTACCAGTTGTCGTTTGCCCTGGAGTATCTAATGCTTCATTTGCAACAACATGGTGCATTGATAACCATATAGTTTTTAGCAAACTATCAGCTATCAACATATTTGATTAATCTTTACCAAGAACTGTTTGATCCTGGACTAGCCAACTATTTGCTGTGAAGCAAGGATAGTTGAAAACCCTATAATTTTTGGTAAATTATCAACCATAAACGGATTTGAAAAGTCTTTACCAAAAGCCGTTTGCTTGTGGACAAGCCAGTTCTTATGCTTGTTAAGCATGGTAAATTGATGACCATTTGTTGTGTGGTTGTAAAACCAAAACTAAAAGACCATCCATTCTATCATCAAAGTTCTTATCAAAATCCTCCCCTCAAATCTAACTACCCTTCTTTTTATAACCTGCAAATGTTAGTCTAAAACATAGAAAATACAATAGCAATACTAACATAGCAATATCAAGTAT
>BQNB010043126.1:9134-45691 GCA_026074375.1 Tanacetum coccineum | reverse complement strand
TTTATCAAACATCCATGACTTACACCTCTAAACAAAATATTGTTGTAGAAAGAAAACACATACACCTTTTTAAAGTGGTGACTCCCTCTTTACGTATGGTATGATTTCATTCTAACTACTATGTATCTCGTTAGCAAGTTGCCCTCACATGTTTTAGTCGGTTAATCTCATTACTCTTATGTGAACGGATTGTGTGCAACAACACAACGACTTTCACATTTGGCATTCACATAAGTGATGAAGGGTCACACCGATGCACATGAAACACAACATGCAAGTGGAAATAATAAACGAGTTACAAAATATAATGAGAGTAACGAGGAAATGAAAATACAAGGTTATTTTCATTGAGGGCTAAAACGGTAATTGTCATAAGTTAATATATTTTTCCAGGATAAATATATAAGTAATAAAAGGCGAAAATACAAACCCCAAAGGTTTTTGTGTGTAATTTGGCCGAAGTGACCAAAAGTTTAGTGAGTGTTAGTTACTCAATTAAAAGAACCAAGTCTTATCCCATATTGACCAAAAATGCAAATGAAATTATGTTTGAACAACCTGACCAACATAACCTTACATGAATAAGATTTGCTTAATTGTTCTATAGGCTCATATGTGTGTATTCTTGACTCCTTAAGAGACAGTAACCCATGTCAATCTCGTTCATGCGTTGAGACCATGTTGCATGCATTGAGACCATGCATCGAGACCATTCATCGAGACCAACGTGATTAAAAGTTCCTTATGGTTTCAGCCATGGCTAAGTAGAGGATCGTTGCTAGCCCATCTGATGGTTCTTGGCATGGCTACATGGTTGTCTCACACACAACAATCTTTTTTTGCTTGCTTTTTGAACCGCTTAAATAGATGTTAATATTTGATTAAAACTCAAAAAATTAGGCCCATTGATCAAATTATAAACATTCTCATCAAGAACCATCTAGTTTATATTTTTAAATCTCTTCATGAAAAACTTAGATGTTTAACTTATTTAATAATTAAATTAAAGGGGGAGGGGGAAGGTTGAATTAAAACATATAATACAATTTGATCATTACGTTGCTTCTACCTTATATTTGGTTTCTTAGAGGTATATGCTTCTTCTTGGAAGTATTGTGGCTATTATCTATTTGTTTCATCTCCAAGTTGAAATTAGTGATCTGAGACTATATTCATACACTAATAATACACGAGTAAACATAGCGGAAAAGAAAACGTATAGTAAATAAAATTAACATAAATAATAAAAGGAAAGTCGTACCATTTAGCAATTAAGCTAACGAAGAACTAGAGATTCTTCTAAATACGCACGTGTATTAAACCGTGAGAACCTGAAATCCCTCGAGTTACTAAAGTAAGTAACCTGTACGGGTATCCACACTACACGTTACCCGATATCACCTGAATGCTAGTTCCCGAACTAACGAATAATTGAAAAACCAAACTTCGGATACCCTTCGTGGGGTTTGCTTAGATCGGCTAAAAAGAGAGAAGAGAAGAAGGGATGGATTTGAATGATAACAAATGACCTCCTTCTTATATAGGTGTCGGATTATGGCATCCTAAACTTAATAACTTGGAGCCAAAGTTAGCAAAAAGCCCACCCTTTTTCCTCCTTGGTGTAGGCCGGCCACCTCAAGCCCAAACAAGCCACCCATGTTGACTTTTTGACTTTCTTAAATTATTACGTACATTACATATTAATTAAAGGGTTTAATGTTAATTATTCGTAAATGAACTAATTAATGATCGATAAGTATTCTACCGTCAGAGTATTAATATATATAATAAATATACACTTATATTATTATATATACTAATAGAATGATATCTATGTGTCTACGCGTGTGACCCCGTAGGCTCACGTATTCCCAACCGTATAAATATCAGTATGGCATGAGCACATCCCAACAGCTCCCACTTGCGAATGTTAGTGTCATGGAATGTAACATACTAACATTGACAAATAGTCTAGCAACGCCATCAATGCTTCCAAAAATACCTAGGTATGGTTTCAATAAACATCTCAGCCTTCAATGGTTCAAATTAATTCATCCTTTGGTTTTAGATATAATGTTAAATATGGATATGGATACAAGTCATCCCATAATTTAACGATTATGTTTCTCATTTCTGTGTTGATCTGGATTACCAAATGTTAAAAAAATTATCTTAACTACATTTTGGGCATGACCATGCAAACATCTCATCAACCTAACAAGGGGCCCAATAAGTATCTAACTCCCAAACACGTAGAGGAACAAATTCTATTTTGACTACAAGTGTTTCTCATATGCTTCATAACATTCTGAAAGTAGCCTTTATAACAATAATGTAAATAAAAACAGATTCATGTGAATGGTTTCTTTTGGATATTAGATATATCGTGGGTTATTTTATATATTGGAACATCGATCGGGACAAGCAAGGGTAAGTGGTGTTTATATAGCACCCAAACTTGCTCTCCAAGTTCTAACGTAATTCTCCACCACTTTCAAAACCCGACACTCTCCACCCCTCTTAGAATCTTCCAAGTGGCCAGCCAAATAAGCGAAGACCTGAGAGATTTAGGGTTCTGACATTTAAGCCCTTCTTTTTTTACATATATATTAAGCTAGTTAAGCGTCTAACGGAAACTAACAACCTTTTAATATATTTCGTGAAGCATATTACTTTATTTAATAAATATACACTAGTTATATATAGTAAATACGTAATAAACGTGTCCTATGTGTATTCGTGTGTGTCACACCCTGCCAAGGCTAAAACGCGAGGCGTAAACAAGAATGGATATCATCACAACACATGGTGTTTATATAGAGAATACTAAAATGAATACTAAAGTAAAGCAAAGACACAAAGTGTCATAACAATACCCAAAACCTAATGGTGTCTTTATTAATGAGAAAGAGGTCTCGTCAATAAATGACATGCAAAATATAATCCAAACAATTCATGCAAACGCAATTATTCAAAACAAAAAGCATAAATAAACTCCAAGCATCCTACGGTCTCTTCTATCCACTGCGCTCTAACTTAGCACCATTAAGCTCACCTGAAAATGATGCTTAAAACCGTCAACACAATGGTTGGTGAGAGTCATAGGTTTAAGACACGCAAAACAAACCTTTAAATTCAATTACTGTGATAAATAAAACATAACATAGTAGGACATACATCGTACTATCATACAAGCTAACATGCAATCATATCAATCCACATTGAGACGTTCACGCTCAATCATCACAAACATAAAATCAAAACGTACAATAATGAGACGATCACGCTCACTATCCACAATCCACAGTAATAAGACGGTCATGCTCACTACTAACAATCTACTGCAATGAGACGGTCACACTCACTACTAATAATCCATTAATGCCTTGAGACGGTCACGCTTAAGCACAACAATCCATATCATATTAACAAGTAGCACATACATACAATAGTCTCGTATAGCCCATGCCTCGTTTAAAACACATTATCATAGTAACTAAAACATTTAAACTCATAGCATCATTTTCACCCCAAGAAAACATAAGAAAAAGGGGCTATAAAACTCACCTGATACTTAGCTTCCTAAAAGAATCCAACAAAAGCTTCACAAACACTTCACGGATAATCTAAACAATTAAGCACACAATAAGCTACCAAACAATTATCATTCAACCTAATATGATGTAAACCTCAACTATGATTGTAAATCTAAGCTACTACCATAAGTTCTATATTGATTTAACCACTCTTCCAACTCCTACATATCCATTTACACTTCAATCTACACTTTAAATTTCAGGTTTTGAGGCAGAATTTATACTCACATGCCTCCGTCCTAAACGTACACTTAAACCCTCACCACAATTCAAACCAAAATTTCACCAAGCTCCATATATGTCCCTAAGAACCCTCTCATAGCTCTCCCAAAGCCATTACCCTTTTACAAATACCCTTTAGAAATTTATTAATCCAAAGTGTCCAGAATTCGGCCAGAATCTGACCCCCTAAAAGTATGACGTTAGATAACCCACTTAAACTTCATAACATACTTAGAAAAAATTCAGGGGTCTCACAAAATATATAAACTAACTTTCACGTGATTTAGAGCATCTAACTAGATGTCTAAGTATTTTTAGAAAAATCAAAACCAAAACTGAAATTCATCACAGTTTTACACACTGATTTTGTAAATACCTTTTGACCCACTTCTCTACCATAAAAAATCACGAGACCAACTTTTCTGGAAAGTAGACTCTCTAACGTTATCTCCAGTATGTTGTAAATTGTTTATTTGATAATTTATGATTGAGTTATGACCGTTACAAAACTGCCTAATTTTTTGCAGTGAACTAAACAACTAATTCGGGCGATCTAGACCCTATCGCATGATCAAATCACGAAACCAATTGAACCAATGATCAAAAAATCATCAATAAACAATAAACTCCAGAAAATTTAAAACCCTAATTATTTTCATGATTAAACCTAATCCATCATGCTTAGATTACAAGAATTAAAATAAGAATTAGAATTAAACAAAGAATTAAAAAATACCTTAAACCCTAAAAAATTTCTTCTCGGACTTTTTGGAAAATAGACTCTCTGAACTTATCAAAACTCATAAGATTCATCAAAAATATCATTACCAATCTCGAGATATCAACTGAACAACACGACTCAAAATTCTGCTCAAACTTAAATCATGATTTAACGCGAACTAACCCTAACCGATTACACCATCATGCTTCTAATTAAACCCTAATCAATCCTAATTAGTTTAATTACATAAATTTACAGAAAACTTGAAACCCTAATTAATAAAACCTAATTTAACTCTAATCCATCATAATTAAGTTACTAGAATTGAAAGATTTAAAACTAAAATTAAAAAGATCGGATCGTACCTTAATTTCAAAACCCAAAAACTTTCTTCTTCCTTTTTTTTTCTTTGTTTGCCGAAATCTCAATAGGGGGTTTAGGGGTTTTTAATCTTGTATTTATAGCTTCCCTAGATGTGTTTTAGTTTAAGTCTAATTAGGTATTAGATTACAATTAGGACTTTATTTCTATTTTATATATTTTTTTTCCTTTTTATTTTCTAAAATTTGGGTTTTACTATTCATGCCAAAAAAAAGAAAAATTTTCTTTTCTTTTATTAATTAATTAGTTATCTTTATACCTTAAGTTTTATAAAAATCTAAGCTAATTTGTTAAATCATTTTGCTTGAAAACCACTTTCTAAAAATAATTTTTTATTTCCAAATTCATTTTCTATATATGGAAAGTTTACCAAAAACTCTCATATTTTCACTAACTCATTTCTTTCACAATTGACACACTTCCCATTTTAATCCATCACCTAGACACACATTTATTAACCAAACCAAATTTCTCAAGATACCCAATCACTTCCATTATCACTATAAGTGATTAAAAAGAAATTTATCCAACAAATATCTAATTTCTCTTAACTTAACCTCTAAAACCTAAACTTATCTTAAATTACTAACATAAAAATACGTATACGTAATAATACGTACACATATTTAACACGAAACCGCCCAAATCTCAATAATCATTTTCCCGTCACTCAAAAGTGAACGAAATGAACTCAACAAATTTCACCATCAATCCAATCTCATTGAGATGATCACACTCAATAGATTGGTTACCAATACCTCATAAACACATAGAAGCACACATAAACACATAGAATCACATAAACCATACATTGCAACAGACACAATAGTCAACACTAACGGTTTGACTAACCTGCTCAAGTAATGGTTCTTACAGTTTGAATTCAAGTTCAATAGTGGGTTACATTTTTATACACCCATAGTTTATAATAATTGCATGCATGTACAATTATCATGGAAAATAATATTATTACCCTAAGCTCATGACACCGAGGCCTTGAGGAAAGGACTTAGGCAATAATATATCAGAATAGCAAACAGTTGGAAAAACATTTTATGGTTTAAGCATGTATCCCCCTCATGAGTTTATGAAATATTAAAGAGATTTAAAATGCGAGGCTATGAACTCACCTTAACAGTACAGGGAAATATGATTGATGGCAAAAGTATATGAAATGAAAGTAATGGCTTTGTCACACAACCTGGGTAATATGTCAAGTCTTAGTTTGATTGGATATGTTTTATGTCATAATGAAATATCACTTTGATTGGATTTATTATGGAAATATTGTATCACTGTTTAGGCCATCATAATTCAGAGGTCATGTAGTAAACGTTTGAGGAGCCAGGACACTTTAAATCGTAAATCCAGCAAACTCGTCAAAACGTATACCCAAATGAAACCCCTTACATGAAGCTCCCTAGTAATGTGATACATTATAGTTTTAAGTTTATTCAAAAGCTAGAATAATTTATATATATTTTTATAATTAATATAAAAATATAATATTTTATAAGTTTGCAAAATTGGCAATATATACCCTTGGTTTATAAACTTTTACAAGTTTAGTCCTTTATATAAAAAGTATATATATATTAAACCTTTAACTTTGAAACTTGGCATAACCTAGCCGTAGCATAAAAAAAAAAGTTTCACCAACTACTACCAAGCTACTCTTTCGACAATTTGGTTGCCTCAAGCCTTTCATGTATTACCACTATCTTGTTGGTTGTTTCTTGTACCAAATTCGATCCATTCAACTCACTCTCTCTAGTTACGGCCTATAAAACGGTAACCTACATTCCTTTCCATACCATGCTTCAAATGAAGCACATCCATACTCGAATGATAATCCCCACCTTAGGGAAAAACTCATCTCATGAAAGTGAGTATTCCAATTACCTCTAAAATCTACCATACTTGTCCTAAGCATAGCTAGGAATAGGGTGACTTAGTCAGTCCATTGACTACACCCAAATCGCATCGTATCCACTACCACAGCTTGGTAACTTGACAGAACAATTTCCTTAGTATCCGTTCCCCACTTCCTAACTCGGGTAACTCAGGTTGTAGCAACAATCCTAAAGACCCTTGATACTCAACTTCCACTTCCAAATACGCTAAATACTTACTACCGCAACTAGCTATATCCTTGTTCATACTCAGCCATCGATTAGTTAACCTAAAACAACACAACATCGTATCCGCTCTAGGATGGATAAAATACTTTGTCGTATACGCCTCTTCACTAGCCAAGGTCATTACATCTCTCTAAATGGAGGTCCGAACCTTGTCTAAAACCAATAGAATGAACCACTCCTTTATTCTCTTTTTCACACGACTTTGGTCCAAGCCACGCAACTCTTATGTTGAAACAGCGTTCTTTGCCTTTGGACATCTATCTTATGCCACCAACACCTTTTCTCAAACCTAGATCGGATCATCGAACCATCTATCTGAACTCATTATTGGCTACACTCCTTCTTCCTACCTTGGTACATACACTAATTTTGCCTTTCCTAATGGTACATGGCCTCAAAATCAAACTCACTAAATAACATCCATCCATCATCTTTACCTCATGTTCAATCCTTCCGATTGAAAGTGTGTTGGAGACATTCATGATCCGTATAGATTACTCTCCATGTCTCATTCACTTAATGCCTCTAGCAATATAAGGCAAAACCTACCATGTTAGCCATGCAATCCTTCATAAGAACCTTAAGTTGTCGTGACGTACAAGCAATCACCTTCTCCCTTTTCCAAGCATGCTTCTAAATCCTTGCTTCGTGCGTCATAATATACTACAAAATCGTCTGCTCTTTTCGGCAATGCCAAGATCGGCTCATTACCCATTTGATTCCTTCCACATCTAGATAGCTTCCTTTTTGCTCCACTTCCACGTTGTTGGAAAACTTCATGTACATCTTCTCTTCCTTTAGTGACTCCACGATCATCTTCACGTGCGACTCATACTCCTCCTTAGACTTCGGGTCAGTTTAAAATATCGTCTGTATATATACGTTAACTAGCTTGTCTATATACGGCCATGCACACCTGGCTCATTAACTCCATGAAAACCGCTGGTGCATTGGTTAACCCAAAAGGCATTGCCGTAAACTTCAACCTGTCCATTACGCATCCTAAAAACAGTCTTAGCTACGTCATCCCCGTGCACCCTCCGTTGGTGACATCACATACGAATTTTCTATCTCACTCTTCTTGAGATAATCTATGCACATTCCAAACTACCCACCTTTCTTCCTACCAAGCAATACAGACACTTCCCACAACAAGTTACCATTCAAACCAACCCTCACCTTGTAACTCCTGCAATCATTCGAGACCTATTGCCTTTCTAAAGACGTCAAACGACACGAGCCTTCGCAAATTGGCGTCGCTCCTTGTATTAATTCCATACGAAATCCTATTCTACGACGAGGGGTAAAACCTATTAATTCCTTAGGAACACTTTAGAGGGCTCACATACTACAAAGATATCACATAACCTTAACTCATCTTCCTTGGTAATACCTACGAGACCTCTGTATCCTCTTAGTTTCGTATTCTCTATGAACCCTTAAGAACTCTCCAAATTACCAGGCAATTTTAACTACCTATCTAGTGCTAAACCATCTCAGCCTTATGTCTCAACATCCAATTCTCTCCTACGACTACATCAACACTCTCATAACTAAGAGGTACTGAATCAAAAGTAAAACGAGAACTCTCTAATTCCAACTTGGGATCGTAAATAATTCCATTCGCTTCGCTACTATCAATCGCACCACCCAGAACATACGTCCAAACATCAACTCTAGCACCACGCCATGAGGAAATTTCAAACTTCACATGCACCAATTGGTATGGACCCAAAAATTTACAAACATTCCAAAAAGAAAAAAAAATCAACCGAATGTAAACATCGACAAGAAAAACGAACCTCCGGCCTAACAAACACATCAACGATTTCTAGAAACACCCCCAACGAATAATACCACGTACCACGACCCATCAGTGTAATTAAAATCGAATAGGGACGAAACATGATTTTTGGGTAAACCATAAGAACGAAACATGTAATTTTTTCTAACACAAAATTACAAATGTATAAATGAACTAAATTATGTATGTATTACGTAGTTCTTTTGATTAAAATATGAAAAGGATTAACGTAAATGTTTAGTTGTTTACTAACAATAATGGAAACATAATTGGGCCATTATATATAATAAGCCAAACAATAACAACAAGTGTTTGGGCCATTAAATTTAAAAGGGTTATAAACCCTAATCGTCATTTGATTATTTATCTGTACGACAGCCTCCAGCGGAAAGAAGAACGGCAAAACACCTTCAACGAGATGGATGAGTATAACGCGCTAGTCGCAGTAAGTATTTATGTAATTACTGTATTATTTAAGATTAGTTTAGTATAGTATAGTATTGTTATTTCTGTTTGTTATAGGATGTAATGCGTCGGGATGCTGTGAGAAGAGTTGCGAGAGTTCCAGTTAGCTTGAATGAATTGGAAATTAATGGTAATGAACGGGCGTATGACACGGGCATGATCATAAACGGACCCATCTGTATGGATGGGTAACTTGCTTCTTCAATCATGCTCGAAAGGGAAAGCGGGGCACCAGGGAATGCATGTTATCTTTCTTAAGGGTACACGTAGGCGTTGGTAAATTCATTCAATTATAGAGAAAATGTTATATGTTTTTCAAATTTGCATTCAAAAATGGGTTAGTTTTTGTTTCCTTTGTATATACGTGTTTGCCAAGTTTTCATTTATAACCACCAACTTATGCAAGAATCTCTATACAATCTCTTTTTCTTTCAAAATCTTTTTTTTATACCCCGTGTTCTAACATATACATTTCAAAGAATCCCATCAGCTCACCATTTTTGTTAGACATTTCATTTTTATTGTCAAGTTACCGTATTTCAATTGAAATTTAACCCAAGTTGCCTTTTTTCAGTTTTTTGTGTTTTCTAAATAATATACTAGTGTTTAATGTAAAGATTTCGAGACACACAGCAAATGTATACAAACTCTTTCATAAGTTAAAGCTTATAACGACTGAAAGCTTCAATCTGATGTAACCCCTTATTTACAAAGGTATAAAGTATTCACCCATTGTTGCTAAGTAAATATGTATGAAAACAGAATATAGTATCATATACTTTAATAAATGAAGATTTGCCCCTAATTCTCATTGTTTTCGCAGATGAGAGCACATCCACACCGTTACAAACATCCCAATATGTCACTTGATGCGTTTAGAGAGTATCTCGCTGAAGAGGTGGGAGTCGTAGGATCAGACGTGGGTATGGATGTTGTACAAGGCGCTGCAGATTTGCTACGTACCCGTATGGTTCGCACCTATGCACGAGGTTCCAAAGTTATCGACGAGGTTACTCCTTTTGATGGCCGGTGTTTTTACGAGATAAATCTTGCTTGCATCCCCGGACATGTTGACACATTGGCTCGCAGCCATCTTTACCCTTATCACCTTCAAGGTATGTATTTTGTATTTACATTTTCATAATCAAGAACCATGTTCTTCTTTTCGTTTCTTTGACGAATCTCATTACGAAACCCAAAATATTTAGACCAAGTTTACTTGCGTGTTACTAATTCATGATAAGGATAGAGCTTCTTAGAAGAAGTGGTTTACTTCATTGATGAGATTTTTGGTTTGCTGCTTTCTTTTCTAAGTAACTGTATGTGCTAATTCGTTTTGTAGGAATGTGGGTTTGTTAACTGTAACTTGTAGTCAAATGAGGTCGCAAAAAAAGAGATTGTTGTTCCTGACCCCACACTTTGTCATGCCTCATTACGGAAACTGTTTCAATGACCTAAGGGATCTTTGGAGAGCTAAAGTATCAGTAAACGCCAATATAAAATGGGATCATTGAGTATGTTAATTAGCTCCCTTAAGTATAGTAGGATATAACACAATTGATGTTGGTATACTCATCTTATATCATTATATCCCAAATGATCAATGACGAAAATCTCTCTCATCAGGGCACGTTTGTGACCTTTTTGGACAACTATTGATTGCATCAGACTTTCTTTATTTATCTTTAGCATAGAGATTAGGCTTTATTGTGTTGCTGCTTTTGTCTGAAATTGATAGTGACGCCTCGTTCCTAATGCTTACACATGCAAAAGCAGTCTTACATAGTTAGAAGTGAAAAAGCGAAGTACCCAATCTTAAACAGCTTTAATGGCTACAACTACAACCAAATGGCAAACCTATCCAAAAACAATGACTAATTAACAGACTTTACAAGTCAAATGAAAATATAACAAACCATCAAAAGAACTTCCATAAAGTTTTGTGTTTTCATCATACTAAGTCCACATAGCTTGAGCAACATTCCACCTAAACAATGTTCCCAGCTTCAATTCCTTCAGAAACTAGAATGCATATAGATTAGTAAGCCAAGAAAATATCTTTTGCACACATTTGTAAATAACCATATAATATGCTAACAGCTTGTTAAAAAGACTAGAAATCACAAACCAATCAAGTCATCAAAAATTCCCCTGCACGAATCCCTTGAAAACCCCAATGGGACGTGGGACTTAATCGTATACGCCGCTGGGGGTGTTTCGTCATATCTTGTCACTAATGAATCAAATCAGTTAAGTCACTAGATTCAACTGAAAAATGGAGCCTAGTAGGTTATACAAATAATGCTTTTTACGTGCATAACAAGTTTCAGTGAATCATCACAACCAATCCTCTCCTCCCAAAATATCAACCAAAGTTAGGACATTATGATAATGTGCAACAAACACGCTATAGAGCCTCAATTTTTACCCCATTGGTTCATATTGGCTTAATGATATAAGAGGATATAAAATATCTTGTTGTGTTATATATCCTCTATACTTAGGGGCTAATTAACCAGCACAGTTTCAATTGATCCCATTTTATATTGGTATTTACATGATACTTTAGCTCTCCAAAGATCCCTAGGTCCATTGAAACAGTTCCGTAATGAGGCATGACAAAGTGTGTGGGTAGGAACAACAATCATCTTTTTTGCGACCATTTGACTACAAGTATACAGTTAAACAAACCCACATTCCTACAATACGAATTAGCACATATCAGTTACCTAGAAAAGAAATGCAGCAACCAAAACTCATCAATGAAGTACCCACTACTTCTAGAAGCTTATCTTTATCATGAATTAGAAACATGCATGTAAACTTGGTCTAAATATTTTGGGTTTCGTAATGAGATTTGTCAAAGAAACGAAAAGAAGAACATGGTTCTTGATTATGAAACTGTAAATACAAAATACATACCTTGAAGGTGATAAGGGTAAAGATGGCTGCGAGCCAACGTGTCAACATGGCCGGGGATGCAAGCAAGATTTATCTCGTAAAAACACCGGCCATCAAAAGGAGTAACCTCATCGATAACTTTGGAACCTCGTGCTAGGTGTGGAAAGGAAGGGGAAGAGGCGAACCATACGGGTACGTAGCAAATCTGCAGCGCCTTGTACAACATCCATACCCACGTCTGATCCCACGACTCCCACCTCTTCAGCGAGATACTCTCTAAACGCATCAAGTGACATATTGGGATGTTTGTAACGGTGTGGATGTGCTCTCATCTGCGAAAACAATGAGAATTAGGGGCAAATCTTCATTTATTAAAGTATATGATACTATATTTTGTTTTCATACATATTTACTTAGCAACAATGGGTGAATACTTTATACCTTTGTAAATAAGGGGTTACATAAGATTGAAGCTTTTAGTCGTTATAGCTTTAACTTATGAAAGAGTTTGTATACATTTGCTGTGTGTCTCGAAATCTTTACATTAAACACTAGTATATTATTTAGAAAACACAAAAAACTGAAAATAGGCAACTTGGGTTAAATTTCAATTAAAATACGGTAACTTGACAATAAAAATGAAATGTCTAACAAAAATGGTGAGCTAATGGGATTCTTTGAAATGTATATGTTAGAATACGGGGTATAAAAATAAAGATTTCGAAAGAAAAAGAGATTGTATAGAGATTCATGCATAAGTTAGAGGTTATAAGTGAAAACTTGGCAAACACGTATATACAAAGGAAACAAAAACTAACCCATTTTTGAATGCAAATTTGAAAACATAAACATTTCTCTAAAATAGAATGAATTTACACACGCCTTTGTACCCTTACGAAAGATAACATGCAGTCCCTGGTGCCTCGCAATCCCTTGCGAGCATGATCTGAAGAAGCAAGATTACATCACCTACGATGGGTACCCGTAAGGAACCTGCCCGTGTCATACGCCCGTTCATTACCGTTAATTTCCAATTCATTCAAGCTAACTGGAACTCTCGCAACTCTTCTCACAGCATCCCGACGCATTCTGGATTTAACATCCTATAACAAACAGAAATAACAATACTATACTATACTAAACTAATCTTAAATAATACAGTAATTACATAAATACTTACTGCGACTAGCGTGTTATACTCATCCATCTCGTTGAAGGTGTTTTGTCGTTCTTCTTTCCGCTGGAGGCTGTCGTACAGATAAATAATCAAATGACGATTAGGGTTTATAACCCTTTTAAATTTAATGGCCCAAACACTTGTTGTTATTGTTTGGCTTATTATATATAATGGCCCAAACCCTTTTAAATATTAAATCATTATGTATCCGTGTTTTACTTTTTTTCGTTTATTTTTTTAAAAGAATAAAAAAAATACAAAATAGATTCGTCTTCTTGAGCTTTTTCAGCACATCAAATTATGAAAATAAAAAAAAATAAAAAAAAAGATATATTCGTGTTCCTGAGCTTTTAGAAACAGTATTCTAAAAGTGTTAAGATTAAGACCCGTTTGTGTGTGTGATGCCTTTTATTTATAAAGAGGCATCTAGGGTTTACGGGAAAACCTCATGTGGATGATCAATGACTATATGTTAGATATGCCACACGTCGATCATCTAATTGGCATATAAGAATGCCAGCATGCATCCTATCCTTGGCCCGTACCATGTCCTACCTATTTCCCATATTGTTGGTCGTGTACCTCCCGTTGTCGTATGTCAAATAGTATATCTTAAACCTTAGTGAAAGATGTCTCATACGTGTATTTAACTTGACCTGAGAGGCTTTCCTAAATCTAGAAAGCGAAACCAGAGAAAACACTCTCATCGTGATTGGATTTTTATTTTTATTATCAAAGTATGTGCGGTTACCCGATCTAAACGTTGTTTAATATACATCTATTGGGATTTAACATCTAGGTAACCAAGTAACCACGAGTACGCAGCAGATTGGATCTAGTAATAGCATATGGTTAACACGTACATGAAAAGTAAACAGAAAGCGTACCTCTCAGCAGTTCGATCTTGAAAATAAATAAGTGATTAAAACAATCACCTCTAAGGTTGCTCACACAATCACGTCAACTGAACACGTTAAGTTGTCTAGACTTAACTTCACGAATAAAGCAACAATTGTACCTTCTTGGATCAAAACCCTAATCAAACAAACCTTTGTGATCTTGAACCAATTAAACCGGATTAAGGTTTATAATAAACCCTAATTAACCAAAAATCCTTAAACCGAATTTAAGAACCCAAAAATCCAAATTGGGGTTCAACCGAATTCAGTTGAGGTGTAGAACTGAAACCCTTAACAACCCTAGAGAGGGGCCAGGCGATTTCGGTGAGGGTGGGAGGAGGAAAGGTTTTAGGATGAGTAAATTATGAGGTAGATTATGGGTGTTTATATAGGCACCCAAACCCAAATTCTAGAAAACCTTCATGGGCCTCCTTAAATGTTAATTGAACACAAAACCCATCTAGAACCTCCCATAGGGCCCGACCACTTTGGTGTCCCTCTTAGAGTTTCAGGGGATTTCTAATTAGTCCTCGGTTTATATTTGTGAAAGTAATTAAACGCATTCTCCGTGTATTAAACGGTGTGCCCCAATAGGCTTGCATATTCGTAATGTACAAATGCTAACCGAAAAAAAAAAAAAAAAAAAAAAAACCCAAAACCCCCAAAAATAATCTAACAGCTACACCACTTGGGAGTTGGAGTAGCATCCTAACACTTATACCTATAATAGGCATAGTCTAGCAAACCCACATAATTATTTTCACATTAGAATAATTATGAGATAAGAGTTTCAAAAAACTTCCTCTACTATTTAATGGTTTATAAATTTTTCATCTTTATATAATCATCCCTTTTTACAGATACCGTTAAACCATAGTATATGGATCCTAAGTCAATCCATATAGTTAACATTAAGTTTCTCGTTATAGAAATAATCTCAATTTACCAAAAGAAATCAGAATACTTGCATTACCCTTTAGAACAGCCATCATTTATCTGACTAAATCTGGAGATGAGGCCTAATGGTTTCTTTCTTTCAATATATCAAGTGGAGGAACAAATCCTTTATTGACTACAAGTATTGTGGATGCTGCTTCACATACACTCCAAAAAATAGCTTTTATAACTACCATGTTTCAGGACAGCGTTTGGCTATAATCACAAAGTGATATCCACACATATAGAACTTGCTTTTATCTCAAGTCTAAGGATGATTTTAAACCATTTTTGACATTTTACTCATGACATGGATCCAAAAGTAAATGATCGAAGGTTGGGGTATCCAATATGCATCCCTTATGAATACATATGAGTTTGGTGGGAACAAATCCATATATTCACGGAATATAACCAACACTCACATTTGCCTTACCTAACAATATTCCCATATTGTTAACCGACAATGGACATATTTAGAATGATAAGAAATCATTCATGGATTAAGCATGCAAACATAGGATAACAATTTTTATATGAATGAAGAACAAATACCAAGTATCTTTATTCATCAGAAAGTAAAAATTGCCTTACAATCCCAATTATCCAAATACTAAAACAGATATGCATGCACAAATTAGCCAAGTTGAAGTCTAATGTTTCCAACATTCTCAACTCTTTCTTACAAGACATGATCTAAATAGTAATCTCTAGTAAAACTTTCCAGAATACTTTGTTTCAAATTCTAAATATTGTGAAAGATTTGAAAAATAAGAGAGTGTCTTATTGTTCACAGAGCATACTATTGCAAGAGTCATAGTAAGGACAAGGTAATAGTACCTTTTAATAGGGTATATTGAATTCCACAAACATACCTAACTCAACAGTCATCTTTACCAGTTCTTAAAATGTAAAGTATCTCATTCTTTATGTGTTAATGCATCAATGGCTCTTATTGAGCATATCCCAAGTTATCAGTTTTATCGTAAATGATAAAATCCTTCATCAACTAGCATTGATATTCTCTAGCCTTCAGTTGACAACAATACAACGCTATGCTTCCATAATTTCATAAACGTTTGTATAACAGTGGATCTAAATAACCCTCAATTTAGATATTGTTTATCTAAATTCTCTCAATTAGATACTATTGTTGATAGCTCATCTTGCTAACATGGCAAAAGTAACAACCAATCACATACTTGATATAATATATATTACCAAACATATTGAATCCCTTAGTAAAAAAACACAAGTTTACATACATCGGTGACTAAATTATCTTCAAGTGAAATTTTATTCAATTTAAGACTTGCTACAATGGCATAATTGCATTTTGTGTTGGACTTATTTCCGCATACGTTATCTTAATAAACATTTAATCCGAGTGCGTTTGTATTTCATAAATTCCCAATGTGAAGTTTCATTCCCAATCTTAAGGATTAATATCAGCTTATGTGAAACAATACTTTCAATATGTCATACAACATAACGAACATAAGAAATAACATGGGTGCTCCCCTCATGTTAGTATGTTTTCAGGAGTCTCTTAAATAATCAGAATCATATTGTAATTAATTCAAGATCCCAGCTCCTATCCCACTCAATGTCAGATGTACTCAGGAGTCATCTTAATTTAATCAAAAATCATATTGTGATTAAACTTAAGATCATCTCCTAGATGCATGATCCAATCCACACTTGGATTCTTTTATCTTGTATGCTATATAAAGATTTTTAACCCCTTTTGATTACACGCCGTCCTCGCAAATGTAATCATTAAGGAAAGAGTCTTAAATTTTTAATTGCCATATTTCAAATATAGACTCATAACCCTTTATGATTACTCATCGTCCTCGCCAAGGTAATCATCCCAGAAAGAGTTATGAACCTTAATTTGACTTTTAAAGATTCAAGAAATCATGTATGACAATTAGTTATCTTTATATAATTAATACGTGCAGAAAAGAGAGATTTAATCATAGTCAATTGCTTGAGTAAGATCAAAATTCTTATCATCAGTCAGGCATTAATATGTATACAATTTTGTCCTTATGAGCCTTTCTTCAAAAGAAACTCATTCTAACCTCACAGGTTTACTCTTTGGTAAAAGATCAATCAAGCTCAAAACTTGATTGGCTTTTAAGGACTGCATCTTATCATTCATAATTCTAAGACCTTTATCAGATTCAAGATGTGATAATGTATCTTAGCAATTAGCAGGTTTGAAATGATCCTCTAATTTATATTCCTCAGCATTGATATTACAATATCAATCAAGTGATGAGGCATCCTTGCGGATTTATGAATGTGAGTTCTTATATACTTTGGTTCGACATTTCCATGTTAAACCTTAGTGTGACATTAGCAAGTGGATTTAGAAGGTTATGTATTTTGTTCTTGAATATCTTCAAGATTTTTAGGTGCTCCCACTTACTTTTGTAAGTAGAGAAAATTCTCTAAATACTAAGTATTTAAGCAACAATAAATTGTACTTAAATGGGACAACAAAATGCATTTTACAGTTCTTATCTCTAGCTTGTTAATAATATGCTTCATAAGATATTAACAAATTTAGAACTTTAATCAAAACATAATGGGATTTATCTCAATCCAAAGATGATGTCTTGATTACCTTCTAGGTTGGAATTATTTTGAGTGTATTCATGACACACGCAAAATTCTAACCTTGATTGATTTTGGAGGTAGAGTCATTTAAGTTATCAGAAATCAAACAATATGAATATAGTTTGTTTCAACACATTAGAAATACCATAATAATGTGGTATTCTATGAGTATTTAGAATTGTGAGTCTCCATCAAAATTCCATTAGATAACTTAATTCTCTTTAGGTCAAATACTTGTCAATTGGGTCAAGCCAAATTGAATACACAGTATTTTAAAACCAAGTGCATGCTATAATGTATATTTCTTGAATTAAGCAAGAGCTCTTTGTTCATGTGTTCACAAGAAGACAGAACAATTCAAGAATTCCATGTTCTTGTGTTTACAAGAAAACAAAACATGTCAATTATACATTATTAAGTCTTTGAATAATTCAAGGACCTCATGTTAACTCTATGTTCATGTGTTTCAAGAAAACAGAACATGTAAAGTTATACGTTACAAGTCTCCGAATAATTCAAGGACATCATGTTAATGTGTTAACAAGACATAACAATTTTACTACATACTTTATAGTATGAGTCATTGATAAAATCAAGAACTTTATAATTATGTCTTAGCAAGCAAACATAATTATACTCACTAAAGTAATCATGAACGCAAACTCTTGAGTTCAAAATTAATTTCAAGTTAATTTCATACTTCAATAATTATGATTATTTCATTAACCATGATTATATTAACTAAATCATATAGTCAATTAAATGAAGTAGTTATATATTATATCTTAACTTCAAATGTAATAGGGCAACAAACGTCTTTCGTGTTTAAGTCCTAGTAGATTGATTTGCTCTTTTACATTGCGGTCAAGAGAAACCAATAATCATATTGTTATATGTTGTTCCTTGCACACAATTAAGATTTTTCCCACTTGTGTACAGGACAACATTATCTAGATATTACAAGCAGATATCAAACTATAATGTTTGAAATAGTGTTCAGGCATATTTTTTTTCGAGTTTTGATATATCTAATTATACGTATCTTCTTACACATACAATAATATTATATATTTTTTCTTATTTATTATTTATTTACATTTAAATCGTCAATTTTGACACTTGTAAACATTATCCAATTAGAAATTAATAGTATGAGGAAACTTGTTTCTCTTTATTTTCCGTTAAAAAGGAAGCTTTTATCTCGTGATTTACAATAAAGATGAATACTACTCAATTATGTACGGTATTAGGGTAACGTGAAAATGAACAATGACAAAAGAGCGTGGGTAAATAAAAAGAGCCACGTGGGCAACTGAAATGGCCCCAAAATTTAGCGCCATGCAACTAGTTCTGTTAAATAAAGGCAAATTTACTATTTTGTCGTTATCGTATTCCACTAACGTTGTTTATTTTTTCTTTTTTTGACTTTTTGTCCCTACACTTTTTTGAAATGTTTTAAAAAACATTATACCTATATACTATAGGGCGTTTAATACGCCGTCGTTTTCAAAAGAATTGCTACAGTGAGTGCTACAGTTGTTGTTATCGTATTCCACTAACGTTGTTTATTTTTTCTTTTTTTGACTTTTTGTCCCTACAATTTTTTGAAATGTTTTAAAAAACATTATACCTATATACTATAGGGCGTTTAATATGCCGTCGTTTTCAAAGGAATTGCTACAGTAGGTGCTACAGTGGTCGGTCCTTTGGGCTCTCAATTTGGGCCGGCCCATTTAGTTTTTTCCTTTTTCTTTAACGTAAGCAACATGAGAAAAAATTACTCGGCACAAAATAGGAATTTTTTTTTATAAAAGTACCGATTTATTCAGATAAAAAAAGGCCCGCGACATGAGTCCCAACACATACGGCCATATAAAAAAAAACCAAACTATTAAACATGAGACTAAAAACCGAACTATTAATCATGAGATCGAAAAAATAAACCCGCGCAATATAATATAAAAAAAATATTGCTCGGCACAAAATAGGAAATTTTTTACAAAAGTATTGATTTACTCAGATCTAAAAATATTCGCGACATGAGGCACAACACATAAGCCCATATGAAAAAAAACAAATTATTAAACATGAGACCGGAAAAAATAAACCCGCACAATATAAATAAAATATAAAAATAAAAATAACGCCCCGCAGCAACGCGCGGGCAATGAGCTCCCAGTTTGGGCCGGCCCATTTGGCCTTTTTTTTCTTCCCTTTAAAGTAGGCAATCACAACATTGGATTTTTTTTTTACAAAAGTGCTCATTTATTCAGATCAAAAAATACTCGCGACATGATGCCCAACACATATGCCCATATAAAAAAAACAAACTATTAAATATGGGACCGAAAAAATAAACCCGCACAAAATAAATAAATAAATAAAAATAAAAATAACGCCCCGCAGCAACGCGCAGACAACCATGCTTTTTTTTTAACGACGAATTTTATTGAGAGAAAAAAACTAACAAGGAGCTAGAAGATTACAAATAGAAAAAAAAATGACTAGGTGAGGGTTTCTTAAAAAGCAACTCAATCCAACTAAAATAGTTTACATCTGTAACGACACCAGTGAACAGATCTAGATTGCACTTCATCAATAATAGCGCCTTTGATGAGACTCAGTAACCTGAAGATAGTTTTATACGGAAGTTCCAAATATGACTCGTAACATAACAAACTCTCTTCATAAAAATACGCTTATGTTTTGATCGAAAGTCGAAAGACTCAAGATCCAAACAACCATTCTTCATAAGAAGAAACTTCCATATACGGAATATACCACCAGCTGGTGATCAAATGAAGGATATCTCTAGCAATTTGGCAAGTGAAGAAGATGTGTCTAGTTGATTCCACTGGCTTTACACTGAATGTAGGGCAATAGAATAGAGTCAATATTCATTCACGACGAGAAATGTTCATTCTAGTTGGAAGATTAATCTAACTTGATTTCCAAGACTAAACATTTATCTTTAATAGGCAACGCTTGTTCAACGAGTGCTAGAAAGAAACCTCCAGATAACGTGAACTCGTTTCGATCAATTTTCTAATTGATCGGCGACGGGTAAAATCTCCTGAACTTTGCAAGACCAATCATTAATCCCTGATGTTTACGACGAGAAGTACTTCCACCATCGCCTTCAGAGAATCAAACTGATCTTGCTTCTACTCCTCCCTAGTTTCACTGTCGGAAATGAAAGACCAAGCATGTTTGAGATAACTTCAGAAGCAACTTTCATGTTTTGCAATGATTCAGTGCGTAAGCCTTTGGAAACAAAAATTTAAACGCAACATCCCCATGCCAAGTTTTCTTCCCATAAACAAAGATCAGAAAACCGTTGCCCACTTTTTTGTTTAAACGGAACTGGAAGTAATTTAAAAACCCGTTTCTTTAACAACATCCAACTCTTTAAAATGTCGTAGCACAAATAGTAGGATATGTGGAACTTTCACCTTTTTACCAATTTTTCGTGATCTCATGAATAGATTTGATGACGTTGCCCATAGTGAAGAGTTTTGAGTAAGAAACGCCAACCATTTAACAGAGAGACTCTTTCAGACGTATAAGACTTGAAATTTCAAGGGCCACCTTTTTCTTAGAAGCTAATCACATTTTGTCCATTATCTCCCAAAGTGGTTTTTTTGCAAGAGGATAGAACCATTGAAAAAATTGTGAACGAATGGATTCATTCGTTCCAGAATCTTCATAGGTCTTTGAATATAAGACATGATGATAAATAATATCAGCATCGATCCTTGAACGATTTAGAAGGTTAATCTACATTCCATATCGAAAGAGTCTTCATCTTCCTTTTAGATAATAACGGAGTACCATTGCTTTGAGCGTTTCATTCCATGACTGGAATTTCTAGACATATGGCCACCCACTTTCGAACTAAATTAAGGTAAATGGAGTTTTAAGGGTGACACAACCAATCTTTCCTTAGCATGCTTGAGACACTTTGCAGCATCCACTTAAATCTCCATTTAACTTTCTTTTGGGGACATGGTGAGACGAAGGATGATGCACCGTGAAAGCATTCCAAAACTTAAACAATCGTATCAAGATGTGTATCATTCCATTTACCGATGATAATACTTCGTCGCGTAAAACAAATCGAGAAAGTTGTAGAGTGGGACTCTTAAATAATACTTTGGAACATACCAGCATCAACTTATTATTTGGAATGAGATGTGTATATGTTTTCATAACCAAAATGAAACAAGAAGGGAGATAAAGGGTCACCATGTTTGAGACCTTGGTGGAATTGAAACTCTTTGTAGGGACTACCATTCACAATACGAACCCCTTGTTGATCTTTAATTTTTTCTTTTTGAATTCAACTCTCGAATCCAATAACACCATTTCTCACCAAAACGAACCTTCTCTAAATGTCGTCCAAATAATCCCATAGAAACGAATCAAAAGCCTTTTTTGAAATACACTTCTGAAAACCAAAGATTGCTTCTTTTTCGTTTGACACCATTGAACTATTTGTCGTTTAGGATAAAAGGAACTTCGAGGTTTGCCTATTATCGCAATGAAAGTGATTGGACTTAATTTACGAGATCCACCCAGAACTGAGAACAAGGCGATTCGCCGAGATCTGCAATGATTTTATACTTATACCATTTAAGCATAATAGGTCTAAAAGTCTTTGACCATGTTAGCACGCGGAGTTTTCGGAATCAAGGTAATAAACGAAGGATGTTGTTGCCTTTAGGAAATTGACCTATGATGTAAAAAAAACTCGGTCACATCATCAACCACGTCACTCTCTTTCAAATATTCCTAGTATCCGACGATAGAACCGAATGTGAAACCATCAGGTCAGGGAGACTTTATCGGTACCACAATCCCAGAACCGCCCTTTTTATTTCATCTTTTGACACATTCACACCCAGGTCGATAAATTTGATCAGGCTTGTTAGCGTATTTGGAATGTTTTAGATCAAAGTGGAGTCGAGAAATCTTGTAGGTGATCAAAACGATTTTTAAAGTGAGAAGAAAATTTATGTTTAACCAGGTGAGGGGAGTCAATCCAGTTACCATCGACCAAAATGCCACGAATGACTAGTGACTTCTTTCTTTTTATGAGAATTTCATGGTTAGTACTTAGGAATTATCATCACATCGATTGCCCATTTAATTCTTTGATTTTTTGGGCAGCTTCCAATGATTGAATGTTCTCAATTCTGAAGGTTCTGTGACAAAACATTTGCTCTTTTGTTTATGATTCTCACATCACCACAGCTGTGGCTATTATCAAGTCCAATCTGCATGAGCAGATTTAAGAGTTCTCTTCTGTTAATTGAGGACATCGTATTTTCTTTGTTCCATAAGCGAATCTTTTCTTTCAAGTGTTTCAGTTTCTTCATCAGTTTAGTCATAGCATTTGGCTCCACCACAACAGCTTTTTTGCCTAGAATCTGTCAAACAAATTTATCAAAACCTTAATTCGAACAATATTGAATGAAACCTAAATTGAACAGGTCCGTAATCGTAATGAGATTCACGCATTAAGATTGGATGATGATCTGATAAGAAGCGTTCCAATGTGATATAAGAAATATTTGGACATGAATTCATAAGACTTTCGGAAGATAAGTAAACCGGTCTCAAGTTTGCTCATCTTGGAAAAGAGATTTATGACACCAGGTATAAGTAAAGCCACTAATTCACTGAATTAACTAAAACCTTTTGGAACTTGAGCATAAGAGTTTGTTTTTACTCACGGGCGGTCATTCGTTCATGAAAAGTTAACAAAAGTCTCATATTAAAACTTCGGTTTAGGCCCTAAAATAGGCTTGAGCCGCTCTTGAGTCGGTTGTGCATAAAATCATATCTATAAAACTTATTTACCTAAAATGTGAGAAACAAGCATGTTTACCCGCGCGTTGCTGCGGGACGTTAATTTTTCGCGCATAGTTGCGGGTTTAATTGTTTTTTCCTATTTTTTTTATTTTATGCGGGTTTATTTTTTCGGGCTTATGTTTAATAGTGGTTTTTTTTATATGGGCTTATGTGTTAGGCCTCATGGCGCGGGTATTTTTTGATCTAAATATTTTTTTTATATTGCGTATTTATAAAAAAAAAGTGGCCATATTACTGTAGCATGACGTAAAAAACGACGTCGTATCACTTTTGTGCCGAACAAATTTTTTTTTAATATTATTTTGTGCGGGTTTATTTTTTTGGTCTTATGTTTAATAGTGGTTTTTTTTATATAAGTCAGTACTTTTGTAATTTTCTTTTTTTATTTTGTGTCGAGTATTTTTTTTTTGTATTGCGTATTTAAAAAAAAAAAAGCCGGTCAATACTGGGAGAACATTGCGGCCGACACTGTTCATATTACTGTAGCACGACGTATGTAAAAAGAACGGAAGTCGTATCACTTTTGTGCCGAACAATATATTTTTTTAATATTATTTTGTGGGTTGTTATTTTTTATGAGCTTATGTGTTGGGCCTCATGAAGCGGGTATTTTTTGATATGAATAAAATCAGTACCTTTTTGTAATTTTATTTTTTTTTATTTTGTGTCGAGTATTTTTTTTTGTGTATTGCGTATTTTAAAATAAAAAAAAAGTGGGACGGCACCAAAATGTGAGCCTCTTTGGCCGAGCATGTTCATATTTCTGTAGCACGACGATTAAAAAAAAAAGTGGGACGGCCTCTCAAACTTGGGTGCCATTGGGCGAACACTGTTTCCATAGATATTTAGCACGACGCTAAATCATACGACGACTACGTTTCACGTACTTTTGTAATGTGTATGTATATAATGAGAGTACGTCCCGTAAA
The DNA here is from genome assembly GCA_026074375.1 of Tanacetum coccineum. NCBI lineage: Eukaryota > Viridiplantae > Streptophyta > Magnoliopsida > Asterales > Asteraceae > Tanacetum > Tanacetum coccineum. The sequence goes on along the minus strand of BQNB010043126.1, from coordinate 21,017 downwards.
TTTTTTTTTTCTTCTTATTTTTGGCCAAAGAAGGGGAGCGGGATTATAAAGTTTTTTTTTTTTTCGGGCCGATGAACAGTAACCGAGCCCAGTGGGTCGGGTACTGTTCATTTTACTGTAGCAGCAAGTCAAAAACGACGTAGTAAAATGAGCAATTTTTTTTTTCATTATTATTTTGTGCCGGGTTTATTTTTCGGTCTCATGTTTGATAGTGTTCTTTTGTTCCTTATATTATAATGGCAATCGCGCGTTTTTTTTTTTTTGGCCCAGGCCGATAGAAATCCGTAAATATTTAAAAATGAGAGGTACGTCCCGTAATTTTTTTTTATTATTTTTGGCCAAAGCAGGGGGTACGGGATTATAATGTTTTTTTTTTTTTTTGGCCGTGGATAACAGTGTACCGAGCCTCAGTGGGCAGGGTTACCCTCGTCTCAAGTATCACATTGTTACCCAAGCCAGCCTAATAACTCGCCCCCCTCCACCCCCAAACACTGGGAGCCCATTGGCGCAGAACATACTGATTCATATATACTGTAGCACGACAAGTAAAAAACGACGTCGTATCTACTTTTGTCTTATGGGTTTGTATTTAATGAGAGTACTGTCCCGTAAATTTTTTTTTCTTATTTTGGCCAAGAAGGGGAGCGGGATTATTAAATTTTTTTTTTTTCGGGCGATGGAAAGTAACCGAGCCCAGTGGGTCGGCGTGCACTACTGTTCAGTCTTTAGCTGTGAAGGCAGCAAGTAAAAAACGACGTAGTAAAATGAGCAATTTTTTTTTCATATTATTTTGTGCGGGTTTATTTTTTCGGTCTCATGTTTGATAGTTTCTTTTGTTCTTATATTAAATGGCAATCGCGCGTTTTTTTTTTTTTGGCCCAGGCCGATAGAAAGCCGTAAATAGTTAAAAATGAGAGTACGTCCCGTAATTTTTTTTTTCTTATTTTTGGCCAAAGAAGGGGAGCGAGATTATAAAGTTTTTTTTTTTGGGCCGATGAACAGTACCCGAGCCCAGTGGGCCGGGTACTGTTCATATCACTGTACCAAGCCGCCAAAAACGACGGCGTTTCACTTCTGTTATGTGTATTACTATAATATAATTTGTAATCATCTTAATTTTAATTTAGTAAACAAAAGTATTTTTAGTAATGACTTGTACCAAATTCTCAAAAAAGTTATGGTTAGAAAAGAAAAGAAAAATAAGAAAGAAAGCATATCCATGAATTAGTGATTATTTTAATATGTGTTGTTAATATTGGATTGACGCCAGCTACATCGCACTTGCTATTTTAAGAAAATGGACCAATCTACATAATATTTCTTTAATGAGATTTTAACTATTACTAATAATTCTTCTTTCAACAAACGGTTTAGTTTTGGTTGTAGTGGAGTAGTGGACAGATGGTGGGTCAGACACATTGCACAACGAACTAAACTTGTTTTGGAGCTTAAATATTTGTTGTTAAATAATTTGAAATTATTGGTAGTGTAGCATGAATACTTTGAAAGACGATGATGTTAGATGAACTTCTTACCCCTATAATCTGTTTCAAAAAGAAGGGAATTTTCTTATAAATTTCATTCACTGCTTACGTACCCGCATGCACATAAAAGATGATTGTAAGATAAAATGAGAAACAAAAAAATTGTACTCCGTAAATGGCACGTATCTTGTTTAACAGGAATAGGTTAATTCTGTATTGTAGAATATAACAATAACAATGCCATGACTAAGATTTAGACTAGTGACATAAATTTCCACATAACACAGCTAAAAGGTAAGTGTTTTATCGTTTTAATTTTAGTGAATTAGTTTATAAATATATTTATGTGATCGATCCATTTCTCTTTAATTTCTTCGCATGTAAGTTTATAACATGTTTGAATCGGTTAAAAAATCAATATTCGTTCGATTTTATATTGGTAATGATTGATAGCATAAATCTGTTGATCAAATAATTTCAAATTAATTATATATATTATCGTTTGAGACCTGTTGACTTACTATTCATTTTAACCATTATAGCTACAGTGCTACAGTGCTGAGACAAAAAGAAGCCCAAAAAATTTAGGTCGGCCCAATTAGTTTTTTTTTTTAAATTGTTGGCACAAAATAGGGAGGAAAAAAATGTTACAAAAGTACCGACGCATTCAGATAAAAAAATACCCGCGGTAACATTTCCGAATTGACTTAAACAGTGTCATTTTACACCATGAGACAAAAAAAATAAATTCGCACAAAATTAAAGGAAAAAAAAAGAATTAATGACACGCAACAACGCGCGAAAAATTAACGCCCCGCAGTAACGCGCAGGAAAAAATAAACTTACACTATTAAACATAAAAAAAACGCACGAAAAAACAATAAATATATAAATAAATAAAAATAAAAAATTAACGCCCCACAACAACACGCGAAAAATTAACGCCCACAGCAACGCGCGAATATCTTTGCTTGTTACTTTTCATTTTAATAATCAGTTTTGCAGAAAATTACCCACTCGCACTTTATTCCAGGATTCCCGCTAACATAATAAGCCGTATGCACTCATCGTACTGTGGAAGTACTCTCATCTTTAACTATTTACGACTTTCTATCGGCCTGGGCAAAAAAAAAAAAACGCGCGATTGTCATTTTATATAAGAACAAAAACAAACTATTAAACATGAGACCGAAAAAATAAACCAAAAAAAAAAGCCCCACAACAACGCGCGAAAAATTAACGCCCGCAGCAACGCGCGGTTAATCTTGCTTGTTCGTTTCACATTAGTCAACATAAAATGGCGACGTTAATAGATCCTACAGTACAATCCAATAATGCATAGTAGTATTTGAATCCAGTAAGATAGTCATTGTCTTTGTCTATATAAAGGAAAAGGGTTATGATTGAACAATGGAAATCAAATCAATCTTTAATTATCCACATCATCGTTGGATCATGGACTTCTATGACATGCACATGCATTTTTGGGAAGATAGACCAAAGCATCATCATAGGCTCATAGCAGATAATTAGCAATAGTGATGGAACATATATTTTGTATATTTTGTATAGGGAGTGATTTGCACACTCTTAGGCTGGACAGAGTGGGTAAAAACTAGGGGTGTTCATGGGCGGTTCGGTTTGTGTATTTTGTTGTTGGAAGTATATGATTTAAACTCTCCATCCGCAGGACCGGGAAATTAATTTTACTAATCCGTAACCGAACCGTACTAGCTGGTAACGACAAGCTGGTACCTGAAATGAGCGGTTACCCGCGGTTCGGGTCACGGTTAACCATTGTAGACGTTTTATCGAGTTCAACTTATGAATGATAACATGTTTTCGAACCTAAATTGTCATTTTAGTAAATTTAAATAACATTAAATAGATTAAATTCATATTAAAGTTATTCGATCTCAATAATCGTATTCATATAAGCACACATAACATGTTAACAAAAAGTATTTGTTGGACAATTATAAGTTACGACAACATTTAATTTTTTCATAAATAGATGTTTAGCGAATGTTTACATTAGGAACAAAAAAGTTCATTATATAATAAAAGTAGTGCAATAATATAATCCAATATTCTATACTTAATTGAAGTTTTAGTTAAAAAACTTATTGTATATTATACACGGTTCGGTTCGGTTAACCGCGGATATCTAAAAATAAAAACCGAAACCGAACCGTGATAAGCAGGTTTTTTCGGTTTTGGTTTTTATCGAGAGTTCTTTTCCTTCGATTCGGTTTTTTCGGTTCAGATCAAGCGGTTCGGCTCGATTTGTCGGTTTGTCGGTTTTTTTGAACACCCCTAGTAAAAACACACGGTGTGAGTTGCAAACTCAAGGGTGAGTTGTCACTCCCCCCCTCTCCCCGACTCATGCGTGAGTTTTAGAGTGAGTGGTGGGTCACTCATCATTAGTGAGTGAATCGTGAGTGTGTTTTTTATTATATTTTATTTGGTTAGTGAGTGAATGGTGAGTGTGTTTTTTTTATTATATTTTATTTTTGTTTGTGAGTGTGTGTGGGTATTTAATGAGGTATATTTTATATAAAATGAGTATTTTAATGAAAAGTGAGTTTGTGGTGATCATTACGGTTGAATGGTGAGTGTAAGTTTGAGTGACTAGAAGTAAAAGGAGAGAGAAAGCTGAGGTGAATGATTAGTTTGGTAACACCACTCCATCCAGTCTTAAATTTTATTAAAACACTCAAGTATGACAGTTGTACTTTATATATAACATGCTTTAACTATTTATATACTGAAGTGTCCTAATAAATATTGAAAGTGTGCAAATCACTTTCCATTTCATATGGGTGTTTCACATTAGTTATCATGGGTGTTTTTTTTTAACGGTAAAGATGGAATATATATAAAAAAGAGTCTAGCAAGGCACTAGAAACTTAAAGTACAATAGAGTCAACAAAAAGAATTACATAACATCAAAAAATGGTAAAATCCCGATACTTTAATTGCGAGGGAATCAAAAGGGATGAAAAAACTTTTGACACGAAGGCCGACGGATCGGTTTTCACTTCGGCAAAAGAAAAACCCCCCATCCCGGAGGCTGAGCACCGGATGTACACTTCGGATGGATTTGATGAAACCCCAAACAAGTCCCGAGAGAAGGATGAAAAGAAGAACCATCCTCAAAACCGACGAAGATGCCAAACGAAAAAACCTTGGCGTACATGTACGCCAACCCAGCGAACTTGAACGCCAGCTTATTATAAGAGCATTGATATTTATGCCTACAAAGTAGACGTACAGTTAGACCTAATTTATTCGGTTCATGACAAGTGTATTACATTTATTTTCTTTCATACTTTTTCATCAATCACTTTTTGAAATACATTAATCAAATCTTTAGTTATATATTTAGGTTCATGTTTTAGACATACAAATCATTTTTCTTATTATAATCTTTTCATTTGTTTAGCTTATTGTGTGAGGTTTTATTCATATATTATTGTATGATACATACTATTTCTTCTTAATTTGTATTTCTGCTAATCTTCTTAATGATAAAATCCTGGCATATGAAAAAAATTGACGATTTAAATATAAAAAGGATAATTAGTAAATTACACAAGTTATAGTTTATATAAGTAGCAAGATACATAAGAATATAAGTTAGTACTTCACTACAATAAACTATTATTTATGAACGATGATTTGCACACTTTTTATTTGATTGTAACATTTACTGTACAAGCATATAAAATACACAGTAAATAATATACAACTATATAATACACATAATGAAATGTCTCAATCAAATAAATAAGTGTGTAAATCAATTCTCATTATTTATACATATCATTTTCTACATGATTTTAGAAGGCATGTCAAAGTCTTGTTTATTTTATTTTACATATGAATGAATGTGAAAAAGTTTGTCACATCTACAAATGTCAAAAAGTATTAAAAATCGTGACATCCTCCACACTAATTATATTAAAGAATTTCACACTTATCTGTATATTAATACACAAACTTTGATCACACTTAAATATGTGAGGTTCAATTTGTCACATTCAATTTTTTTTTCCAAAAGTATAGTGTGAAGAAATTGAGTGTGACTAATTGATATGCACATTTGGAAGTGTGAATAAATGTATATTTGTATGCACTAATAAGCGTGAGTTTTTTTATTTGCAATGGGTTTAAGCCGTAAAATAGCAACGAATTTTTTTTAATTTATCGATTTGGTACGTGTATTTTTTAAAATTTATACTATAGCAACGAACTTTCAATAAGTGTTCCAATATGCACATTTTGCTGACGTGTCATACATGAAAGCTGACACGTGGCACCATTTATAACGTGACACGTCATCAACATGTGCATATTAGAACACTTATTGAAATTTCATTGCTATTGTACAGCTTTTTAAAAATGCACGTACCAAATCGATAAATTAAAAAATGTCGTGCTATTTTACGGATTAAACCCTTGCAATTTATTCGAAAATGTTATGAAATTTCACGCTTACAATATTATAAATTTATACCCGACCAAAATTTAAGAAAGGTCGTGCAACTTAGTAGCATATAAAAAAGTGAAAATAAATGACATAAATGTTGTAGTGCTTTAAGAAACATTATTCAATTTACTTTTATTTACATACATAACATTTTAAATATGTTATTAAAAGCTAATTTTGCTTGTATGCAATCTGAGTGTTGTAAATTTGACATGGCATGACATAAACTCAAATTGTAGTTGGCGTAATCGATCGAGTAAAAAAATTTGAGGTCAGACAATTGTAAAAACTAATGTTTGATTTTTCTAGTAACCAAATATGGGGATAATTATGTTCAAAAAAAATATGGGGATAATAAACTACAGCGAGAATGAAAATTCTCGAGAACAGAAATCATTTGACGTGCCGTTCCCTCATTCACAAACAAAACCTCCTCGTGCGAATAACTTTTACTGTTTCATCGCACGTCTTTAGCACTTTTTTTTTTTTTTTTTTTTTTTTTTTTTTTTCTGCCCATAAATCACTTTACTTTTCAAGACCTGTTTATAACCGCACTCCATCTTTTAGCTACTTACCAAGTTGGTCCTTTTATCATACACTCACAAAATTGACGTATATTAATTAGGTTGTTCAAGATACGGTTCGGTTCGGTTTGGATAGTTGAAAATTTTAAACTATCTATCACGGAGTGGTTAATTCGTTTTACTACCCAAACCAGAACCGTACGGGCGGGTAATCGGACTTGCGGGTACCCGTAATGAGCTGTTACTCGCTGTTCAAATCACGGTTAACCATATTAGATGTTTAATGGAGTTTGCCCGTATGAACAATTACATAATCTAAAACCTAAAATGTCGTTTCCGTCACAATACTTGCATTCAAATGAACAAACATATCATATTAACATAAGTATTTATTCGATATTTATATGTTAAGATCAAATTAAGTCAATTTCACACATAGATGTCTAATAAATGCTTATATTGTGAGCAAAAATAGTCGTTATACAATAAAGCAGTGCAATAAAAAAATAAATATTTGTTTAGTTATTTAAATATTTTGTTAAAAACCTTCCTGTATAATTTACACAGTTCGGTTCGGTTACCCACGGATATGTAAAAATAAAAACCGAACCATGATAAGCGAGTTTTTCCAGTTTCGATTTTATACGGTTTCGGTTTTGAGATTTTTTGGTTTCGGATTAAGCAATTTGGCTCATTTTGTCGATTTCTCGAGTTTTTTGAACACCCCTAATATTAATATCACGCAAACAAAGATATCAAATATTGCTAGAATGGGATATGAGGTTTGTACATGATAGTATGATACATTGCACTTGAGGTTATTTTCTTCACAGATCATAAAAACCATGAAGATTGAGGGATTAATTATAGCCACACATTTTTAACTAAATAAAACGTTCGATTAATATATCTTAAAAATCATAAATGCTAGGCGAAACAAATTACCTGATTACGACAAACTTTAATTATCTTTCAATAGAAAGCACTTTCATATACTTTTGAAATTTTATTATTATTTATTAATATTTTTTACAGTACATGAACATACATGATATATCACATATGATATATGAACATTGATCTGTAATTCGAATACTCACCATGTGTCATAAAAATTGACATAAGTGTTGATATAACTCAAATGATTCATCGTTTTTTGCCAATTAAAAAAAATTTCCTTAGCTTTTCAATCATATATCACACATAATTTTTGAACTACAATTGTTACATCTATAATAGTATTTGAGAAATCAAGAATTGTTTTTTATACCAAACTTTGGCTTATATATTAACATTTGATATAGCACTAATTTAGTAGGTTAAAGACAGAACGACTGTCATAAATTAACATAATATAGTTTTTACGATGCAAAAATGGTGCATCTTTTTTATTTGTATACAAATACTTATGTCCATTTCACTACAACATGTTTAGTATTGGAACTTATAAGAAGAAATGATATATCCCCCTACTAGTTATTCCTACTTATATTCCTACTCACATGATCTTGACAAGTGTCAAAACTGATGGTTTAGATGCGGAGAGATAATGAGTGGTGAAAAAATATAAAATATTATTGTGTGTGTAGGAGGATACATATGTATATAGTGTAGGAGAATATACCACAACTTGCTTATAAGTTATGTGATATTTACTTCTATTTTTAAGGGCTTTCTAAATTCACCACAAACAACAACAACATACCCAATTTACTGGGCGGGTTAATGAGAGAATAATTAAACGGGTTCCTACCACTTACCTTTGGAAAATCTCAAAGAGGAATAGTGCTTCTATGAAGAATTCTAACAAATGTAAACATGCGGGTGAGAAAGCAAAGAAATATAATCATCAGTTAAGAATGCATCCGAAATTAGCATCCCTCGAATTGTCACATTCCCCTTAGTATAAACACTCACCAGCGGAATATCATCTTTAATGGAATGATAATCCTCGCCAAGTCTTTGAGGACTGGATGATAACCTTCTTCTGAAATACACAATTAGTGAAATCCCACCAGAGAAAAGCAACATAATCAACATTTATGAGATTGACCAAAACATGAAACAACTGAAGTATGTTGATTTTTGTTTGATCATGCCCAGATGTTCGAGTAGTCAAGCAACGGTTGGACACCTTGAACATGGTCTGCCACGGTTGAGCAAGAAACTTTGTATAGAAGGCACTCACTTTATCAACAACTCCTTGATAGTCAACCCTTTGAATGAAAGATTCAATAATCTCTATGTTGACTGGTGTGATGAATGGATTATCTAGAGTTTTCACTGGCAGCTTAAGAGCATCACGAAACATATCAACAGTGTAAGTTATCTCTTGTGCATCCAGCTTGAACCTGATAGTGTCTTTTGTATCATGTACCTTGCTCACTGTCTTCCAGAATTGTTGTAAGTACACGGCTGGAACATTAGCAGTAGCAGTGAGAGCATAACCCAATGGATGATCAAGTAAAATTTGTCCCACTATCTTGCATTCTGGTAAGCATGGGATACTTTGGAGCACAACATAACTGTTGCATCTCCCAGTGCCTTGAAATTTAGGGACGAGTTGAGCAACTGGGATGATTTGTTTAGCCATGTGGAATACTGTATGATGACATGAAGTGATTAGTGAAATGCGATAAAGTTTATGTAATACATATTGATGTAACATTTGTATCTCTTTCCACTCTGTTTGTTTTTATATGCTCTAGCAATTCTTTTGGAGCATATTCTGATTATTTTCTTTCTCATGTGTCAATTCTTGCTTTTTCGGGCACATGCCATACGCTTTATTCGTCTTTTTCTTTTGATCTTATTTTGTATTCTTTTTCGAGCATACTCAGATTTGCTTTTTCGCGTATGGATTTTATCTCTCTTTCTATTTTGAGTTTCCTCACCAAAAAGCATTTCGCACCATTTGGTAAGTTACTTCATCATCACTTTTGTAAAGGGTAATTATCCCTTCGAACCATTTTGTTTTAATTCCAACTTCTCAAAAGAATGGTTCGCCAAAAATAACATCGCCTATTCCTTCATCACAATAAGCATCCATATCCTCCAAAACTGCAAAATCCGTCATAACAGAAAAAAGTTCCAACAAAGATAGGTATGTTCATTAAGGTTCCTACAACATTATCTCCTTTGTACACTATTTTATCTTTCATTATTGAATTATGAAACTTTTTAGACATCACATTGACATACAATAATGGGAAAAAGTTAGCGTGAGTAAATTCAAATCCTATCATGCATGAAAACTTTAAGTTGTGGGCACAGTGTATGTGGATTTTCTTATCATCGTCGCAATAACTAGGGTAATCATCAATTCCAATATCAAGATCTTCATCCCTAGTTCTGAATTCCTCAATTACCTCACCTTCCTCAACGGTGGGCATCAAATCATCTCCTTGATTTCTCCTAAGCTCAAATGGTTCATTTAGATTATTTAATTCAATGTAGTCTTCCAAGAAAGGGTCTAATGATCTATTTAACACCAAAGTCTCTCCCATTAGCCTAGCTTCTAAATCAAGTTCCATTCTTTCTCTTCAAACTTAGCATGTAGACCCTCTTAATTAAACTACTAGTAGGTTTAACACTTGAGAAAACAATCCTTTCTTCCCTGACCCTTAAAGTAATCTTTCTTTTGTAAACATCAATCTTAGCACTGGCGGTAGACAAAAATGGTCTTCCAAGGATCAAGGGCACTTTGATATCCTCGGGCATATCAAGAATTATAAAGTCTACTGGGAAAGTAAATTTGCCAATTCCTACTAGTACATTTTTAGCTATTCCTTTTGGATATTTCACAGTCCTATCTGCCAATTCCACTATCAACCTAGTGTGAGCTAATTCGCCTAATCCTAAGTTAAGGTAGGTCGAGAGAGGCATAACACTAACGCTAGCTCCTAAGTAAACAAAGACATTGTCAAAGCAAGTATTATTAATAAAGCAAGGTAAAGTGAAACTCCCTGGGTCTTTCTCATTTTGGGGTATGGTGTTATTGATATGTGGAGCTTCATAAGCTTTCGCAAAATTTGGTCCATAGTTCCCCTCTTCTTATTCATAGTAATGATTATCCAAACGACTTGGAAAAGGAACCGTCGTTTGTCTTGACTTGTACAACAGTGTACTATTCTGTCTAGTGGATACGGCGTATTGGGATGATCCAATACGACATATTGAGTATGAATTAGCTTCAATAGTGGTTGAAATCGAGTTGACTTGGTCTCTTGGGTTCGTTTCAGTTGAGCTTGGTAGGCTTCCAAATCCTCTTTCCTGTAGTACCTTACTCATTTTCCCGATTTGTATTTCTAAAGTTTTGATTGACGCTCCTTGATTCCTTATGGCAGCATCTGTCGTAGCTCGGATTTCTTTAATCAAATTAGAATTTTCTTCGTGTCTCTTTGTTGATTCACTCATGAATTTGCTTAGGGTATCTTCCATAGATTTCCTTCGTTCTTGGTACGAAGGATTTTGGTTGTTCCTTTGATAGTACCCTAGAGTTGTCGCTCTATATCCCCCTCCTTGAAAAGGACCACTAAATTGCGTATAGTAAGCTTCTTCTAGGGTTTTCCCTTCTTCTTTTAGTGGGCAATCTTTGGTGTAATGGGGTCCTTTGCATTGTTCACATCCTACTTGAGCTGCATAAACTTTTTCATTTACCTTCTTGATCTCTCTTCCAAGATTGTTGATGTGTGGTCATCATAGGACTTCTACACGAGAAGTTTTACAACTCCCTAGGCAGTGCACCTAATCGTTGTAATGTAGTATAGGCAAGACTCAGGGTTGTTTATTGTTCACTCGAGGAATAGGTTGGGAAGGCTTATACGAACCCGCCGTCTACTTAGTATGTTGCTAAAGCAACGCACATGCAAGGTAGTATGAAGACTATTACATGGACCCTAGGAGTACACTAAGTGCATGTGAAATATATTAAGAGTGGATCAACCATATTAGGGGGCAAGGTAGTATGAAGACTATTACCCGATGGTATCCTTTCTACACAATCACGTTTCCCTAGACATATCAATAGCGATGCAAACAAAAGCTGGTTTTCTAAGACCTAACGTGCACATCCATCACAAGAAGTAACACCACTAAGATCTACATTCTAGGTTTCATACAATCATAAATAAACACAATAGAAGGTTTAGCCAAACATGTTAAAGATAAAGCAAGAACAATAAATCAAACAACACATAGACATATTGAATGATTATGTAAACCTTACTTGATAGAAACATGAATTGGAAGAGATACAATAGGGTTTTTAGGCCCTAAAATCGTCTCCTACGGCTGTTAAACGAACTAGTGTTCTTACCCTCTTTTTATTCTAAAGTTACACACTCAAAACCCTAAATTCGGGTTTGTATATATAGGAAAAACG
>BQNB010043125.1:0-36001 GCA_026074375.1 Tanacetum coccineum | reverse complement strand
CCAAATCAGATTTATTAACTGAACCGATTTCAAACCCTCAACATATAGATGAATTTGATTTAAAAGATGAAACATCATTGTCCGAATGTAATGAAGAGGAGAAAAACGTTTTAAACTTTAATGATCTATTTCATTTTAACGTAATTTATCCCGATGAATTAAAAACAGATACGGACAATGATAATGATAAAGTCGATATTGAACACTCTTCGAGGGATTTATTTGTCAAACCATTACCTGATGTAATAAATACCGATATTGGTGCCTATGCACAAAGGTCAAATAAGCTTTTGAGAACAAGTCATGATACATCTAATAAATTTTTCAAAACTGGAATTTTTTTCAAAGAATTAAATCTTAATATCATGACTTGTAATTATATTAACAAAGGGATGGCATTCATTTTCCTAATCAAGAATTTGTATGTGCCATTTGGCATCCCGTTCGACCCCAAATTGTTTTATAAGGATGAGAGTAAATTGGGGCAAGTCTAACTTAAAGACTTTTCTGTAAACAAAAGTGCTTGCCGGGAGACAACCCGAAATATAATTTTCAATTTTGTATTGAGTCTGTCTTCCCAGACTGTCTATACGGCGTATCCAAACCCCATGGATACGGCGTATTGACTATCTGGATGTTATCCAGTCTTTATTTTCAGCATAGTCTATACGACGTATTCATTAAATGAATACAACGTATACAAGTATCAATACGGCGTATCCTGGGGTATGGATACGGCGTATCGACTTTCTGTACAGTTTTAGGTATTTATTTCGAGTCTAACCAAACGAATACATAGAGATAGAATTGCACTTGTTTTTCTTATATCTTGCACAAGACCTCGTAAAGGGAAAATCAACGAATATTGGTGGAGAATTTACAAATCTGGAGATACTGAAGTGTTGGAGTCTTGAAACTTCAAGACGGCTGTTTAACACACAATCTTGCTCAATAAACGTAACTTGGAGAATCTATTGAGCAAAAATTAGGAGAGTTTCTCATTCTAATTCTTTTTAAATTCTCGTATTTAATGTTTTTTATATACAATGAGGACGTTGTATAATTCGGGGGATGGAATTATAATCTTTACTTGTCCTATTTTTCACACTAAAATGCTCAAATTATGCTCAAATTTAAAATTTTTCCAAGCATACTTTTGTGAAATTACTTGTTATATAACCCGCACACAATAACCCTTGTTAGAAATTGTAAGGATTTAACCTTTCCGTTTCTAAATGTTTACCCAAATTCTACAAAATATGAGTGTGCCGGTGATGTTGTAGACTTTAGAACTTGGCTTTGTATATCTATTCGAGACCACAATAATGAGTATTATGGATTTAATTGGAGTAACTTTTTTAAATTGGCAAATCTTAGGATTACAACCAAATCGCCTTTACATGTTGTTTATTAACTAACTACACCGGTTAGTTAACCTCCCGTTAAACCCTTCCACTCTCATCTTTAGAGTGATGATCCACTAGAACAACCCGTAGAGCCAATCCTTTAGGAATTTATACCAACTATTTGTTTTGTTACACCCTTACACCTTACCTAGCCTGTTAGTTAAAGTTAATTTACAGTTGCTAGTAGCTTGAAGTGTAAAAGTTTTGTATTTCCGAGTCTATGTGTCATTTTCTATCTTTGGTTGCGGTTGGAAATTTGAACATTGCTAATGGGAATGTATATTAGTAGTCAAAGCTCATGTGATTTTACTACCGTCACAATTATCGGTGAAACTGAAGAACGAAGAAATTACCGAAGGAATTATCCGGAATTATTATGATGGTGAAGATGGTGAAACACCGAGATTTGAGGTATATGAAAAAAATTAAAATAAAAAAAATGGAAAAAGATGAAAAAAATACAAAATAAGAGAGAAAGAAAGTTTGAAGATAATCGTTTCGCAAAAAGCATTACCGAAGGAATTATACGAAGGATCGATTATTCATTGATATGTCTAAAAATCAACGAAGTAGAGTATTGTACAAAGTGGAAGATATCGCCACTTGCCTTGTAAAATATGTAAAGTTTTGGGATGATTGGGAAGTTGATCGTTACGGGAACGCCAACTTAGTTTGTTGTTTTTGATCTATGATCAAGACGTTGTAAATAGTTGTGTCTTTATCATGGTAATGGTCAGGAAATAAGTGTCTAGCAACTTGTAACTTAAGTCTTAATCTATTTGTTTCTTGATTTTTATTGTGATGAACAACAATGTTACTTCCCTCTCACCTGATGATTAGACGTTGGTTTTACGCGAATGAGGACTTATTCGAGCATGCATGTCTATTCCATCGTTACGGCCATGTATGCATGTCTTAGCTACCTCATTGGATTACGACTTTTGGTGCAAGTTAGAAGGTTCCTACCCTATATCATTCTTCATCCTAACTGTTGGTTAAATTCGAATGGGGATGTGATCGAACACACGTGTCTATCCTGGCGTTTCAGGTGTGTATATGTGCTTCAGCTGCCTTGTATGGAGTGGTATTTTGGTGGAGATTGTAGAAAGATCAAACCGTACGCCTTTCCATACAAAAACCCATATTTATCTTTATAAACTTGTTACTCCTTGGCTTTAGTGGTGGAGATGTGTATCCTTGCCAAGCTTATGATAGAATACTCGTCACGACCGAGCAATTGAGCGAATTAGTGTTACCACATAGATTAGTTGAGTGATTTGAGTGTTTTCATCTTCCTATTTCGTGAGGTGTTTGGTTGTGTACTTGTAATAGATTCACGAATAGTGGCTTTAATGGTTAGAAAAATAATATAATGCTTGCTTGATGAAAACTTTAATTTGTTTGGTGCCCGTTTACGTTGATTGTTGATTTTTTTAGCTTACGCGATTTAACTTAACTATTAAAATTAAAAGCGAACGCGTATGAGAAAAAAAAATAGTGAATTTAATAGCGTCGTACATTGATAAAAAAAATACGGATTGTTACATATTTGATAACATCAAAGAACGTCTATTTTATAGTATTATTTATCCCAAGATATTAACCCATTTTGTATAATTATTGTAAAGAATTGTTACTTAATCGTTTATATTTGAGAATTACAGTAATTATGGTGTAATTGGTGAAAGATAGCAAAAGGCGTGCACTCTGGAGCTTAAATGAAGATATTTTGAAGATTATTGTTCTGAAGACCAATACGCCGTATCCATCAAGGAAGATACGGCGTATCCGTGCCTACACTTCACCAGATACCACGAAGGATTTAAGTCCAATACGCCGTATCCAGGAACATCAATACGCCGTATTCAAGATTTATTATACACGAAGCTTCTGGAAGATATCAAACGTGGTCCTTACTCCAAGAAATCCTCAATACGCCGTATCCCACATGGATGGATACGGCGTATCGAACCGACTATCAGACCCTATATATAGACGACCCAAAACTCAGTTTTAGGTATGCAAGTGAATCCCTAAACCACCAAGTCGACCAAGAGACGATCAGAAGAGCCTAGAAGGTCAGAAAAGAGCCTCAAGATCATAGGAAAACTCTTGTAATCTTCGCACAACCGAATACGCGTTCGATCGAGGTTTCTTTACTTTAATCGTTCATATATCAAACCGTGTGTATTTTTACAATGATTATGGGCTGATACCTTTAGGTATCAGCCATGTTTATGAAGATCTAATGTTTGGTTTGTTTATCTCGATTGCTTAATTTATCGTTGATTGTTGTTTATGTTTATCAATTTATATTCGTTTACGTGCTTAAGTATGCGACCTATCATTCAACTGGGTCTAGTCCTACATATTTAATGCGCTGCAACTTTGGTGTTGTTTGGGCGTAGGCTAAGAGTCTGGGATAGCTCTCCATATTGCAATTTATATATCTAGAATCATAGGATCACAAATATTGACCTATCTTTGCCTTTAGAATAGTGAGCTTAGTTGGACTAGCAGATGACCCTATGATCAACGAGTACGTTCTTATTCAATTGGTAAGGACTCGGACAGTGGACTACTAGTATATAAATCTCCGTTAAGCAGTAAGTGGGTAAAGTCTCGATAAGCTTGGGTTTAGTAAGAGCACCATTACTTTAATCCCTAAGATAGATTATAATCAACATAAGGATGCTTTATGCGGATGCGTCTAATTATGACAGGATTAGCGTGTCTAGGTCTTAGGATGAAGTACCGCCTAAGTCTAGGAATGATATGCCCCTTCGAGATAAGCCAATCATTGCACTAAATAAACAAACCTACGTTTTATCGGATTGTTCATGGTTGATACGTTTTCCTTACATTAGTTCTCGACCGCTTCTCTATCGTTTGTTTGTCTTCTTGTGTGTGTTTATTGGTTTACTTGTCATCAAAACCTTAGGTTAGATACCCAAACTCGTGTCAGTCTCTCAGACTGAAACCCCCTTTATCATTAGTTTAGGTTTAACTTAGGTTTAACATAGAATAGAGTTAATTAGTACTAACATAGATAACTAAAATACTAATAGAATTAGGAGTTAACGCTCTCGCTCTTAGTGATCGACACCCTACTTACCAACAAAACTACAATTAACCGGGTACACTGCCCGTTAAAGTGTTGTTTTTAGGTATATTCGACATAAAATAAATAGTAAAACTTGATACATAAAATAACAACGACACATCACACTTTCAAAGTTTTTACAAAAGTTATTATTTTGTCTATTAGTCGGAAATTATAAAATAATATTTTGTAATTTAGCATTTTGTTTTCTTGACGGGTTTTAATTAAAATAGTTACCTCGTTTGTAAAAGTATAGTTTCCGATTATTCATCTTGTTATTGTATAATTACAATTTAATAGTCTTAAAACTTTATATCTTTGTCCATTTATCGGATTTCCAAAATAATTAAAGTTTTAAACGAAAAATACTAAGTATATAAATTTTTATAAATTTCGGCATGACCTCCTCATATATACGAGATTTCCATTTTTTTTATAAAACACAATGTTTTTCCCCTTAATAAAAAAAAGTTGTAATATACTCCGTGTTACAATATATATATATATATATATATATATATATATATATTTATATATAAAATATCTATAAAAATAATATAAACAAAAAATATATATATATAATATAGACGAAACCATGTAGTTACAAAATAAGTAATACCAAACACCCCTGTTGGGTGTTAACTGCTGTCCCAAACACCCCTTTATGGGGCTGTTATTAAACCAAACACACCCTTAATGGTGACTGTTGTAGATCCCAATTCAATATAGATCTTTCAAGCCTTTTAAGGGTTGTACCAATCTGATAGTTTCCACACTAACTACAGGAGAAAACAATGACTATGAGACACTATAATTTATGGCGGAAACTAAAAAACTTATAAGGCTAAGAAGAACAATAAATAAAAGTAAGGAACTTTTATTACTATTAATCTGCTAGGTTACAGATTACTAACTAGGAGATATGTGTATGAATTGATTTCTCTAACTATGTCGTAGGGTTCTTTTTATACACAAAGGATAAACCCTAATAGGCTTACAAAACGCGTAGAAGATCATGCATATCTTTTCCTATAATATCTCATGCATATTTCTCAAACGGTACTAACTATTTTGTACTAGCAGTACAAACTAATACTAACAGTACAAACTATAACTATCAGTACTAACTATTACACTAGCTGACTAAGTTAGAAGAGTACATAATCCTACAATACCTCCCCTAAACATGATTGTTCAATTTTAATACCCATCATGTTTCTTCAGTTTATCTTCTTGAACTCTTGAGGATGTATCCAAACATTCTGTTAAATTCTGATCTAATCTTTGATTATCTTGAGTTTCTTGAACATTTTCAGCTATCCCTCTTTATCAGCAACATGTCTTCTCAGCAACACAGTAACATCTTTTATGCAACAATCCAACTAAGTTGGTTTTGTAGTTTTTGACAAACTACCAGCCATTAATGGATTTGATATTCCTTTACCAGTAATCGTTTGCTCTGGGATAGTCAATTCTTCATTGTAAACAACAAGGTGAATTGAGAACCTTATAGTTTTGAGTAAACTATTAACTATCAACGGATTTGATTTGTTTTTACCAAAAATCGTTTGCTTTTGGACTAGTCAATGCTTCTTTTCCATAACATGGTGCATTGATAACCATATAGTTTTTAGCAAACTATCAGCTATCAACAAATTTGATTTGTCTTTACTAGGAACTGTTTGATCCTGGACTAGCAAACTCTTTATTGTGAAGCAAGGTGAGTTAGGAACCATACAATTTTTGGTAAATTGTCAACCATAAACGGATTTGAGAAGTCTTTACCACAAGTCATTTGCTTATAGACTAGTCAGTTCTTATGTCAGTTAAACATGGTGAACTGATGAACATTTGTTGTGTGGTGATTAGACCAACACTCAAAGATCCTTCCTATCTCCATCATTACCTTCAAATTTCTCCAACTCAGCAATCTGCTTCTCAATAAATCTCAGCAAATCAAATACAGCATCATCATCAGATATAGTTGTCAATCTTAGATCCAACATCCTATCAAGTGTGTCTTTAGTAAGAGGATACCTTCTCTCTGCTAGCATATTGATCTCAGTTCCATCTTCTAGTCTTAAAACATAAACTCCACAATTTTCATAAATTACCCAGCTCTAAAGATTCCACTCTTCTTGATTCTTCCAGAGTTCATCATTTGCTTTTGATTCAAACATAATCCTTAAATCACCCCAAAGAAGTAGATCAATTCCTTCTAGAATTGTTGTTGCAAACCTTTTCATTACCAGACTATGTATCTCAACAAGATCCATCCTATCAAAAAGTTTAATCATCTCAGAAAAGGTCTTGATCCACCTAGAACTTCTATCAGCTCTAATAACTTTGTAGTAAATAAACTCTCTTCCATAATGACCATAATCATAGAATTTAGATTATTAGTTAACAATTGGAAACCTTGTTTGTAGGACCTCATAATTTATAGCTTTATCTTCATCAGGTTTCAAATTTAAGAAGGACTTCGGTTTCTCTTTTTCCTCTACATTAGAGTCTGCCTTTTACCTTTTAGACATTCTTTTTGCCCTTGAACTTGATTTTCTTTTCTTTGAAGTATCTGTTTCTACAGCCTTCTTATTCATCTCTCTTATCTATTTTTCATCTTCAGCAGAATCAATAGGAATAAAACTTTGATCAAACTTCTTCTATCTTTCATATAAAGTTTGAATTTCTTCAAAGTTCTTTCTACTTAAATCAGCATGTATTGAGATTTTATAGGCACTTAAAAGAATTATGATAGAGTTGAATCAAGATAATTGAGATTTTAGGATGAGAAAATCTTTTAGAGGAATAGAACTATCTTGAGACTCTATTTTAAGAAGTTATATAGTGACATAAGCGGCCAAAAAATCTCAACGACTATTTAATTAATGCAACAAACTTTTGAGCCCAATAGTGCCAACGGCTATATTGTCAGCGGGAAAATAGTCAAACAGTGGTAACTTATGCTAATAGTGAAAACAAATTGGTCAAACAGTGGGAAATAATCCTAAGGGTATCAACTTATCTTTAATAATCAAAAGTAAGCCTACACTATCAATACATACACACTTGCAAAAACAAGAGAGACATGCATGAATTCATGAGTCCTTTGCTCACTATCTGACCCATAAAGAAAATTTATACACATATTTACCACTGCATCCCTAATCTAACCCATTAAAAATTTCCCTTGGACACCACCCTACCACATCCATACTAGGTCAAATGTATTGGCAGTATGAAACCCTTCTCCAATAATCACACACCCAAATGCCACATCACACAACAGGCACACTAAAATCGCTTAAGGAGACATGAGGGAAACTCTTGTGGACCAAATTTGTGTATAAACCATGAATGAGATCTCATACTACAGTGCCTCAAAAGTTAAGGACTCTAGCAAGTATTTCTACTGACCTTCGTTGTCACAAAACCTCCACTCACCAGTGGGGACAGTCTAGGACTGGCCATAAGTATTCTATGAATACCCTAATTCTAGAGGTTCCTATAACCTAACCCAAGACACATTTACTTACAAACATAGTACATATGATGTGATTCCATCTTTGATACATTTGAGAGGCCTCTTTATGACATGCTCAACCTGAAGTTGTTAGTCCAAAACCAAGAAAAACACTAACAGTGGAAAAATAACCCAACGATGGGAACATTTACATTGGCAGTGGAAACTTAACAGTGGGAAAAATGACTAACAGTTGCATTTGACTCTAGCAGTATTACCATTTATTGATCTAATAACAGTGCAAATCCTATACAAAACTTTACAAGAAATAAAAATAAGACATTTTAGGGATTGAGCATTCCAATACTTACAACTAAGTACTAGAACCTTCCCACATCAAAAGGTTTAGTTAAAAGATCTGCAACATTTTCATCTGTATGAATATGATCAACATTTATTAACTTCTTTTCATAGCAGTCTCTTATAAAATGATGTCTTATATCAATATGTTTTGTTCTTGAGTGATAGACAGGATTTTTAACTATACAGATTGCACTGTTATTATCAATATAAATCTTAGTGTTCATAAAATTGTACCCATAGTCCAACAACTGATTTTGTATCCAAAGAACTTGTCCACAACAACTTGCAGCTGCCACATATTCGGCCTTAGTTATGGAGGTGTCCACAATAGCCTGCTTTTTGCATTGCCAAGAGATCAACCTTCTCCTCAAAAACTGACAACCCCCAGTGGTTGATTTTCTATCTTGATTTTCACCATCATAATCACTGTCTGAGTAAACCACCAAATCAAAAGGAGACTCTTTAGGATATCAAAGACACAGCATGGGGTGACCTATGAGATACCTAAAAATTCTCTTAACAGCATGAAGATGACACTCTTTAGGTGTCACTTGATGTCTAGCACAGACACAAACAACAAATATGATATCTGGTCTTGATGCAGTAAGATACATTAATGATCCAATCATGGATCTATACAAGTGAAGATCCACATCCTTGCCAGGTCCATCCTTTCCCCAAGGATTCTCCTTATCCATGGGAGTCTTTGCTGTCCTTACATCTGTATACCCAAACTTCTTGTGAATATCACCAATATATTTGTCTTGTGAGAGGAAGATGCTATTTTTCCTTTGTGATACTTGGAGGCCTAGAAAGAAGTTGAGTTCACCAATAGCACTCATTTGGAATTTGTCATGCATTAGGATCTCAAATTCTTTACACAACTTTGCATTAGATGACCCAAGTATAATATCATCTACATACACTTGTACAAGCAAAAACTATCTTTTGTGCTTTCTGATAAAGAGAGTCTGATCCATCGAGTGACTTGTTGTACGGACAAGCCATTAATCACGTTTCTATTGCAATGAGCTCATGACACCGAGCCTTAACGTTAACACATATCTTGTATGGAAATTAGATGCCCCATAACTAGGTATTATTTGCTTATACCTAAATTCTAAATACAAATTGTCCGTTGACTGGGTGCTCGAAAGGATTCGATTCATACCCCCCGGACAGGGCTGTCAAACCCAATAGATCTATTTATTTGTACTAGCGCTCACCCATTATAGGCAATTAACAGTTCATGATGTTAGGGTCTTTTGGCAATAGCTACTCATGCAATAAATCTCATATTCAGGTCGAGCATACCATAAAATCTCTTGTGTTTAATTTTGTAAAACAAGCATGTATTTTGAGGACCCATTTTGTTCTAATAGGTCTCACCCCATTGGGACAGTCAACCAAAACCCAAACATTTTGAATCTTAAACTGTAGAAGCTCTTCTTGCATGGCTTCTACCCAGCTTGGATCTTTGAGGGCATCAAAGATCTTCTTGGGTTCTTCTTGAGATAAGAAACATGAAAATAGACAATACTGTAGGAGTTCAGGATTAGTCTTTTGATGAATTGTGGCTATGAAGCTTTGTTCTTCCATATTCTTGGTCTTTTGTCTGGTTTGGACAGGAGTATCAACAGGACCAATTATCTGACTCTTTGGATGAACTTTATGAATTCTGAGAGTGGGAGTTGGACTGATTTGAATATCAGTCTCCATGTTGCTTAAATCAGCTTCCACTTTATCCGAACTAACTGAATCAGTTGTATCTCCAAAGAAATCTTCCAACCTGTTTTCAAAGGACATAGCATTGCCCAAAGATGGTGCTTCTGGATAGCTTGAACCCCCCCTTGAAATGATTCTTGAGCCACTTGAGCTTACAGGGGGAATAGATAGACACTTAGTGGGAACAGGTGTACAAACAGCGGGAACTTCAGTTTCCACTGTTGAGGATAGAACAGGCTCCACTTGTTTAGCTGTGAGGTCCTTTGTAATAACAGTGGGATTGGTGTTTCCACTACTTTCAGATACATCAGTATCACTGATAATCCTATCTTGCTTATTTTAAGGATCACCTTTTTCTGAAAATGCATCTCTGTTCCTTGTAGAATCATTAGAAGTTGCCATTTGAGCCTCATAAAACCAATTTAGAAGATAAATGTATCTTAGAGAGGACGCATTTTCCTTTAGAGCATCTTCTTTTGTACCTGAAATGTTAGTAGAAGATGTTCCTGCAACAACAACTGGTACATAGTTCATTGATTTGGTTAAAGAATCAATATCAAATAGCCAATTAGGACCAGTTCCTTTCTCAATGGGTTGATTCTCTAGGAAGTCCAACTACATGTTCTCATCTATTTTCTTGGTTCTTTTGTTAAATACCCTAAATGCTTTACTATTCAGGGAGTATCCTACAAAGTAACATTCATATCCTTTAGCATCAAACTTGCCTAAGTGGTCTAAGGTATTAAGGATCATGACATGACACCCAAATGGTCTTAAGAATCCTATAGCAGGAGATCTACCATTAAACAATTCATAAGGGGTCTTATGTTGGGACTTGTTAACTAAAACCCTGTTTTAAACATAACAAGCAGTGTTAACTGCTTCAGCCCAAAAAGTGACAGGTAGTTTACCATCATCTAACATGGTCCTTACAGCTTCAATGAGAGTTCTATTTCTTTTTTCAGCAACACCATTTTGCTGAGGGGTTCTAGCATTACTAAACTCTCTCTTAATACCTTTCCTAGAACATAACTCGTCTATTTCTTTATTCCTAAACTCACCCCCATTATCACATCTGATTATTTTTACTTTAAGATCCTTTAGATTTTCTACCTTTGTTATAAAATTCCTAAGAATGCTACTTGTTTCATCCTTAGATTTTAAAAAGAAAGTCCAAGTAAACCTAGAAAAATTATCAGTCACAACTAAGCAATACCATTTATGATTAAGGCTACTGACAGAAGTAGGTCCAAACAAATCCATATGCAAAGTGTGAAGGGGCTTAGTAATAGAATTCACTAACTTAGTCTTACAAGAAGCCTTATGCTACTTTCCTTTTAGACAAGCAACATAAGTATGGTTATTTTTAAAACTTTTGGAAGGAAAACCCTTAACCAGTTTATTCATGGTCTTAAAGTTTAGATGGCCTAATCTTCTATGCCACAACATACTTTCATCTTCAGAGGCCTTGGCAATCAGACAGGTTAAGTTCTTATGAGGGATAATATTTTTCAAGTCAATGGAATACATATTCTGTTGTGTAGGTGTCCTAAGCAACACATGAGTATCATCAACTAACTTAAAATCTTTCCCCAACACAATGCACTCAGAATCAGTGAACAGAACACTATTTTTGTTATCACAAATTTGAGATACACTAAACAAATTATATTTCAGTTCTTTCACAAAGTAAACATTTTCAAACTCAAGTTTACCGGTCTTAATTGTACCTTTACCAGTAATCATTCCTCCTCCATGTCCAAATAACGCATATCCTCTATTATAAGGCTCATACTCAGACATATAGGATATGTTACCAGTCATGTGCCTAGAGCAACCACTGTCTCAATATCCTTTATCATCAATATTATCATGTGGAATGCCCTGTACAATAAGAGAAAGAGTGTTAATTCTCTTTAGGGACCCAAGTAATCACTGATGTGGGCCTGCCTTGTGTATCAATGTATTTGTATTTCTTGAAGATCACTGATACACCATTGAGATTTGAACCTTGATTAGGTTGAATATTGTGCTTAGTTTCCTACCCAACAGCTAAAAAAGGCCTTAACTACTTTACCCAGGTTTCCTTACAGCAACACTATTGGCTAACATGGGCACTTATGGAGCCAACAGTGGGAAATTTTGTTCTAGCAGTTGGAACCCAAACTTTATTTTTAACTGCTGTTTTTCTTACAAAGGGTCTTTTTACATGTGAATGTGCTGTTTTAACAAAAGATGTCAATTTTGGATGAGCACTATCCAATGTTGGTGTAGATGGGTATTTCATGTTGTCATGATCATGGTCTACCCTTGTCCAGGTTTTCCCCTTATTCACCCATGTGTTTTGTTTGCAGGCAAAACTTTAAAATGTTCAAAGCCTACTACCAATTATAACCATGCTTTAATTGGCATCAGCAAAGCCTTTTCTTAGCTGTTAGGATTTTTGATTGTTCCAATTCCTCTGGTTCCCTCTAGGATGACTTTTATTTTGTTTTGGTGTTTCTTTCTCCCCTACTACTTCCCTAGTGGACTTATCAAACTTTACTTGTTCAATGCTAGGTCTAACAGTTTTATTAAGTGTGAAGTTAACTTCACTTTCATCTTCAGAATCCCAATCCTCAATGATTGGAGGACCAAAATTGCTAGACATAACTTTAGGACTTTGTGAGGTGTTCCTGTACATCTCTGCATACTTCATAGTTGGTTTCCTAGAATTTTCAGTATTATTAACTATAGAGATACTAGGCAACCAGTTTCTTTTACAAACCTAATCATAGGTTTTGATACAACATTATCAAATGATCCTACTTGTTCAGAGGAAGAAGTACTATTTATTTTCCATATAGCCTTTTGATCATCACTTACATCTTTTGACACATCTATACTAGGTGTAGGCCTACTATAATCAGTAACAGTGTCATCAACAAACTCAGGCAAACCCAGAAAAATGGGGGGGGGGGGGGAATAATATATATAATATAATAAAAATTGGAAAAAACATCTAAACTAGATTTTTCTGAGAGGTGATAGACTTTGTGCAGAGGAGGTGGCACAGTATTATACTCATTAAATCCCAGACCCTTCTTATCTATAACTAGTCTTTGATTCCCTAAGAGACTGTCTAGATCTTTTGAAGTTCTATTTTAAAGTCTGTACATTCTTCTTTTTCCTTCTTTAACTCCTCAAGTTCACTCCTGAGAGATTCAATTTTATTATCTCTAATCTCTACATCTCTCTCAAGGACTCTAATTCTTTCACAGAATTTAATTTCATTCTCTTTAAATTTAACTAATCTAGCTTCAACTTATGATAAACCTTTTTTATAGTTAAACAAGTCAGTTTCACAATCACTAAGTTCTTCATTTAGCTTGCTAGTTTTAGTGTTGAGGTTTTCTGTGTTTTTCCTACACGATTTAGAGCAAACGAAATCATCATATACCTCATTATCTGAGCTTGAGCTTGACTTGGCCATTAGAGGAAATTCTGTTAGAACTTAATCATCTGCCACAAGTACATGATTCTTTGAAGCTTCATCTTCTTCAAACATATAGCTCCAATCCCATCCAATGCCATCAATGGTTATCATTGCCTTAGGAGCAGGCTCTTCAACCTTAGGATCCTTCTTGTAGCTTTCTCTCTTTCCTCTGTCTTGACTTCTTGGTTCTCTGTACTCTCTAGCAAAATGGCCCATCTTATGGCAATTAAAGCATTCTACCTTAGTTTTGTCAGAAACAGCTACATCAGATCCTTGAATGGTAATCTTTTTACCAGTCTTCTTCCAAAACCTATTAGCCCTCATACTTAACAAAGCTAAGTTACACTTTATGTCCATCTCTTCTATATCATCATCATCAATCTAAGTGATGTCCTCATATTTAATTTAAGAACCATTTGGCTGAGTGGCTATGAATGCACAGACAGTATCATGGCTAAGGCTAGCAGTAACAATATTAGTACTAGCAGTGGAAACTTGAACACTGGTAGTAGAAACTCCTTGAGTAGTGGAAACTTCACTTTTTCCACTGTTATTGTTTGAAGAAGAAATGAAAGCCATATTTTGAGAGTTTGATCCTGCCTTCTTTTGGACCTCTGGTTCATAGACATTGAGATGATTATACACGTCATTCAGACTCATTGTGTCTAGATCATCTTTGTTTCTCTAAACAATGGTGTACATTAGCCATTCTGGTGCAAGACTTGTCAAAAATTTCTGGTTTAAATCATCTTGTTTGATTGGAACATCCATGAACTTAAGATGACTCATAATAGCCTGCAAGCTATTAAAGGTTTGCTCAAGTATCTCTGATCCTTCAGCCTTGAAGTTACCATATTGTTGCTTCAACTAATTCTTCTTTGTCTTCTTGGTGGCTTCATTTCCACCAAAAGTCTTTAATATTGCTTCCCACAAATCTTTGGTAGTTTCATATTTGCTGAATCTCAACTGATGTTCATCAGGGAGAGCCAACAATAGAGTAGTTCTTGCCTTAACATCATTTTTCCTTTTCTGCATGTCTTCAGCCACACTTTAATATTGCTTTCCCTCCCCCCCCACCCCCAAACAAAATCTTTTTGGCAGTTTCATAATTTGGCTGAATCCAACTGATGTTCATTAGGGAGAGGCCAACAATAGAGGTAGTTTCTCTTGCCTAACATCATTTTTTCCTTTTTTTTTTTTTTTGCATGTCTTTAGGCATTAATAGCCACCAATTTCTCTTACCCCTTAGCAACAAGAATACCATTCTACATCCTTGTGCCGTTTGTTAGCGCCTTATTAATAATATTGAAGTCCTAACAAGGAAGTTCGCTTCATTAAATATGTTGACGTTAGGTCTCGGTCATTAATTAATTATGCGTAAATTTAAATAGACTATCAAGATGACGGGTTATAAAAAACTCCCCTCACGCTTGCATCACACAAAGAAATCAACAAAACCTGTTGTTACACTTTCTCACTGCTCCAATGCCCCCTACTCGGATTCCCTGCGCCCCGGCCCGTAGCAAAATACCCAACGGCATAAACAGCCGTCTTGGTTAAACATTAATAAAAACCTACCTCATCCTGAGGGAAGTGAGGGGGTTTTAACTATAAATACCCCTCTCCGAGGAAGGAGAGGGTGTTGGTTCATTTGTAAACATTTTCCTTGCAAGTAAATCATCCACTTTCTCTCTCTAGTTTCTCTCTCTACAATTTTCATAATTTCCTTCTCTTTTCTTCTTGAATTCGTGCAACATATAATGAAGTGAAGTGATTTTGGGTTACCGACATTTGGTATCAAGAGCCTCGGGTGGATAGGTGATTGACTTAGTGGTTTATAAGCTTTTTAAGATTATTTCATGGCTTATGTAGGAAAATAAGCTCACTAATTCGTTCCTTGGTTGAGTTTTTGGAAGAAAATCTTGTACTTTTATACTTATTGTTCTTCCTAGATCATGTCTTAGCAATTTCGTGTCTAGAAACTCATTTTTTTTACTTTTATTTTTGATTTTCTATGTTGCGTTTTTCTTAGAAAGTGGTTGTTTGATCCGAAAAGCTTGTATTTTCTTGTTTAGAATACTTGTAATAGCTTATCTAGAATAGTAGTTAACTTATTTTATAAGCAAGTTGGAAGATTTGGGCTTATTCGAAAGATTAGAAGAAAATTTAGTCGTTGCGTTTTGGTGTTCTTCCTCATTGTGTTTTGTAGAAGAGACAAACAAGTACTGTACGTGAAAACGACTTGTGAAAGTAACCTTTGTACTTGTTGCGTTTTGCTTAAAGTGTTGCGTTTTGCTTGGAAGACTCTTGCGTTTTGGTTATTAAGTCACTGCGATTTGATATTATTTTTGTGTGTGTTGCGTTTTGTCTACATAGGTTGCGATTTGTCTCCAACAGCTTGCGATTTGCTCATTGAAGACCATCTTTACATCAAATCTCAACGTTATGCTGCAAAAATTTTTAAAAATGTTGCGTTTTGCCTAGAGCTTTGCGTTTTGCTCATTGCGGTTTGCCAAGACAGATTACGATTTTTGTTCTTGTTGAGAACATTGCGTTTTGATAGAAGTCACTGCGTTTTGATCATAGAAGACGTTGCGTTTTGATCAAGAAAAGTGACTGCGTTTTGATCAAGAAAAGTGACTGCGTTTTCGATCAAAGATAGTTGCGTAAGGTCGATCCGCGCATCAGGTGGTATTTGACCGAATTTAGGAATATATATTAATCACCGTTTAATCAAAACATCACATCAAGACAAAACAAACTTCATGGACTAATTACGAGGACTTTGGACTTTAATTTGGACTACAAGGACACTTAATCAACAAACTTTAACAACAAAAATTATTCATTCACGGTTTCTTCTTGATTTAGTAAAATCCCGCGAAAGAATTCTATTTCTCGGTTTAATCATAGACTTGTAAAATCCCGTGAACGGTAATTCATTTAAAACCACAATCCAATCAACACTTCATAACACTTAAGATCCTTCAATCATTTTTCACTTCATAATTCTTTAATCATTCATCATGACAACTCCAATTGTAACTTCCACAACTAACAGTCAAATTCATAACAACATAATGGCAGCAGGTTCAAGGGATCGTCCACCAATGCTTGCAACAGGACGATATGCACAATGGCGATCACGGTTCTTACGATACATTGATACAAGACCAGATGGTGATGCCTTACGGAAGTGCATTCTTAAAGGTCCTTATACTCCAACAATTGTGACAACACCAGCTGTTCCTGCAACAGAGGATTCTCCAGCAGTTCCTGAACAAACAACAGTCGAGACTGTTACGAATATGACTCCTGAGAACATAGCTCATTTTGAATCAGAAAAAGAAGCGATTCATTTGATATTGACTGGAATTGGAGATGAAATATACTCAACTGTTGATGCATGTCAGACAGCTCAAGAAATGTGGGAAGCCATCGAAAGGCTACAACAAGGTGAATCACTCAATATTCAAGATGTCAAGACAAACTTATTTTGGGAGTTTGGTCAATTCACCTCTCACGATGGAGAAACAATTGAGTCTTACTACACAAGATTCTACAAAATGATGAATGAAATGATCAGAAACAATTTGACAGTTGCAACGATGCAAGTCAATGTTCAATTTCTTCAACAACTTCAACCAGAATGGTCAAGATTTGTCACAATTGTGAAGCAACAACACAAGTTGGATGAAGTTTCATACCATAAGCTCTTTGACATTCTGAAACAATACCAAAAGGAAGTTAATGAACTCCGTGCTGAAAGAATGGCCAAGAATGCTAACCCATTAGCACTTGTTGCTACTGCTCAAACACTTCAAGACCCTTATTATCTACCAATCATCAAAGGTCTCACAAATCATATGCACCAACATCAAAAGCTTCACTTCCACCCAATTTCTCATGCAACTAAAAAGATACAAAGGCAAAGAGATAGCCAAACCAATCACACACCTTCTGAGTAGCTTCTAAAGAGACAGTGATCCTGAACAAGCTAGAGGATAAAGACATGCAGAAAAATTTGGCTCTCATTGCAAAGTACTTCAAAAAAATCTACAAACTACAAACAGCAACTTAGAACTTCTCCAAAACACCAGAAACAAAGATATGTGGATATACTCCTAAGTAACAAGAATGACAATTTGACTGGACAGTTTGGGAATCAGAGGGCAGTAAATGTTGTTGGGGCTAGAGAAACTGTAGGTGGTCAAGTAGTGCAACAGTCTGGGATACAGTGTTTTAATTGCAAGGAATTTGGTCATTATGCTAAGGAATACAGAAA
Organism: Tanacetum coccineum; assembly: GCA_026074375.1. Lineage (NCBI taxonomy): Eukaryota > Viridiplantae > Streptophyta > Magnoliopsida > Asterales > Asteraceae > Tanacetum > Tanacetum coccineum. The sequence goes on along the minus strand of BQNB010043125.1, from coordinate 18,181 downwards.
GCCAAAACAGGTTAAAGACTCTACGTATCATAAGGAAAAGATGTTTCTGTGTAAACAAGCTGAGAAAGGTGTTCAACTTTAAGCAGAGCAATCTGACTGGCTAGCAGACACGGATGAAGAAATTGATGAACAAGAGTTGGAAGCACATTACAGTTACATGGAAAAGATCCAGGAAGTTCCTAATGCAGACTCAGGCATTGACGCTGAGCCATTGGAACAGGTACAATACGATACCGACGATAATGTGTTTGCCAATGACATACAACATTTTGAGTAATCTGAATCCATTTCTAACACATGTATAGTCGAAACGGGTGATAGTAATGTCATTCCTGACTCACTGGATATGTGTGATAATGACATTCAGGATGACCAAAATGATGTAGAATGTGATTATGAGCGTGTTGCACTTGCTAATTTAAATGCAAATTTAAAACTTCATGTCGATGAAAATAAAAAGATTCAAAAGCAATTAAAGAAAGCAAATGCAACATTGACTCAAGAATTAACTGAGTGCAAATCTATTCTTGCGAAAACTAGTAGAACTCTAAGGGAATATAATAGTATTCGGCTCAAAATAAACAGACTGAGTTTGAGAGGAAGTACATAGGCCTTATTGATGTTATAGTGACTATGACAAACTTGAACGTAAGTTAAATGAAAATCTAGGACTACTAGCTCAAAAAGAAATTGACATAAAAGAAGGTTTAAAAGTTAAAGCCTACGAAATTTCTGTTGTCAAAGAGAAACATGATGAGTTAGTCAAACAGAGTCTTTTAACAAAGTCACATTACGAAGGTCTTGTCAAGGAGAAAACAAAGGTCATAACGGATTTGAAGCTTAAGGAAGAAAAAGATATTGACAAAATGATTTCAATGGAAAACCAATTAAAGTTTTTAAATTGTATTGTTTACAAAGAAGTCAATCAATCCATACCATTCATATGTTAGGCACCAAATCCCCACATTAATGGAAGACCTACCTTTGCAATCCAATATACCTAAAAAGGCTTAAATATGAGACACCATGTTTTATGCGATCCCACTTGACCCAATTGATCCTGCAAAGACTCATCCCGATAAGGAGAGATTCTGACTCCTAAAGAGGGTGTCGATCCAAATTGAATAAAGAATTTGTGAGAGCTTTGATACACAAGCTAAATAGTCATTTATGAAATTTGTATAATCTCCCGGACACAAACATTATGAAATTCAGTTCGCACAGGCAATGTAATAAGATAAGAAAAATGTGGAGAAAATCATTTGTTGACAACACCAAATATTTTAAAAAACATCGATTTCTTACCAGTGTCAAAATCAATAAGCAAAAGTAGACAAGCATACAATGTCATGACGAATAACATTAATCATCTGAAAGAAATTATCGATCAAGCATGGGTAAACCATTCAAACGACCGTCTTTATCTTCGTAACCTAACTGCTCAAGATATGGAAATCCTAGTTAAGACATGTTTGATGCCCCTTGCCCTTAAGACTCAGAATGATAGTTTCGCATTTGTTCATGAACTTAAGCAAGAAATGCATGTAGATTTAAAGTATGTTGAATCTCTTGAAGATGAAATTGATGAACTTGGAATCTGATAAGCAGAATTTTCCAACAATGTATGATATGCTTTTGTCTAAGAATGTGTGTCGATGATATTATGGTGTTCTTTTTAAATCTTTATTTTTTTTTTTTCTGATTTAGATGAGATCACTGAATTACAATGCTTATATCTTCATAGAGTCAAGGAATGTGACTGTCTTGCACAAAAGCTTTCTTAACAAACTGAATTTGTAAGTAAAGAGATTTACACTGAGCTTTTAGGAAGTTTTGCTAAATTAGAAAAACACTCAATTTCTCTTGAAATCGCTTTACAACAATGTCAAGAACAACTGAAAAATGACACAGTTTGCAAAGAAAAAGCGTCAAATGTATTCGATAGGAACGAGAAGAATACTTTGAAAATACAAGATTTGAAAGCTCAACTGCAAGGCAAGAATACTTCTGCAATAGTGAGTTAAAGAAACTCATTGAAAAATGGAAAGGAAAATCTGTGGACACTAAGTTTGATAAACCATCTGTTGTTCGACAACCAAATGCTCAAAGGAGTCCAAAACCATCAGTTTTAGGAAAACCGGCTCCTTTTTCAAACTCTTTTGAGAGAACAAATTTTGCAAAGAAAAAGTCGGTTTTAAAAACTAATAAGTTATAGGGTTTATCAAAACCAGTCACTCCACAGATAATTGCTCAATCAGCAACGCTAGCTGTGAGAAACACAAAATGTGTTAAAACTAGGCATGTAACGAAGTGCAAGTAGTACATACACTACTAGAGCACCACAGTTGACGCAGACTTTAGGAATACTAATCCTCACGTGTCATACATCTACTGGAGTAGTCTCAGAATTAACTAATGTTAGCAGACATGCCTAGGTGCAATCCAAATGAAGATAAGGTCCTGCCAAATACGAGTCAGTGAGTTTAAGAAGATGATGTGAAACACCAACCCTAGGATTTCTTGTATTTCTAAATCAAACAAAGTTTGTTAATTGCCCGTAATGTACAGTTTAAATTCCAGATCTTCGAAGGTTATTGGCTGTTTGTGCTACTTGTGGAAAAATGTGTGTTAATTCAAAATCAATCGATGCTTGTGTTTCTAAGGTTTGGTAATGACGTGTTTGCTTAAAATTAGAAGCCTATTTAGTGCAATATTAGTGCTAGAAACCCAAAAAGTCAAGCGAAAAAATCTGTTGCAACAACCCCATAGAAATAGTTGCATCAAAATTCCACTACATAATTCTAATGAGTTACTATAGATGCTATATAAGAGAACTAGTAGGCGTGGAAATGTAGATCGGCAAACAATGCCCATCAGTATATCTTGGGATCCTAAGACAAAAAGGAAAATGGGTACCTAAAGTTCGGAATGAAGTGTGGCTAAGAAGTTAGAAAAAAAAATTTTTTTTTTTTAAAATAAAAATTTTGCCGTAAGATATTGTTCTAGGATACTGGTATTCGCTTATTTTTATACATGCTTTTTACCTAATTAAACGACCTAAATGACCTAAAAACATAATAAAAATTGCAAATATTTGCTTGTTTTTGTGTTTGTGTATGTGCAGGTACGGATATTCAAGAAAGGACAAAAAAATAAAGTCAAAGCCGGACAAAACCGAGCACGGGAATGGAAAGAGCATGAAATTATGAGTCCATCGGCACGGAATGAGGGCATTTGAGCAAAAGTACGGAATGACAAGCATTTATTGAAGATTATTAAAGCCCAAAGACTTAAGCCTATTGGACCCGAGATTCTAAGCCCAACACACCCTTAATCGAGCTATTAGTTTAACTATATAATCTAATGAGCTACAAGGCCCAACCGGCCCACCTTTGATACTGAAATGGCTAATTCTCTTGTAGTGCGACGTGGCACCAGGGAGACCAATTATTCTTTGTGCTTGAAAGCTACGCAAATGTTGGATATATTAGAGTTTGAAAGGCAGATAGAAAGAAAGAGGCCACATTCATTTTTTTTTCTGGTTTTATTTCCTTTTTATATTTTTAGTTTTAGATAAGATTGAGATTTACATAGTTTAGTCCTAAAATTTTGTATTAAACTTTTGTTCAAGTAAGATTCTAATCATTATTAATTTATGTTTAAGTTTTATAAATTTCAAGTAATTGTGTTGATGTTTTAGTTAATCATATTTATCCTTTTAGTCGAAGTAATTAGCATTTTCATCTCTTTTATCAACTTTCATACATTTAAGCTTTTAAAAAAATTGGTACCATGACACAACAGATTCGTATCCATCGGTTGACACCACATCACCAAGCTTTAATTCTTTATCTCTAATATTTGTAGTTTTATATTATTTTAAATCACTAGCAGTTTTGTTTCTTTAATATGTTTTGATGTTACAATGAAATTTTTTAGTCTTTAATATTTAATCATAGTCTTGTTATAAAATTTATTTTTACAAGTATAAAAATTCATTCATTACCTTTCCTTTTAAGTTTCGAAAAAAAAAATTTGAAACTTTCTTTAAACATTTTCTTTTATTAGTGTTAGTTCATTAGCTTAAAAAGTATATAGCATAAATAAAGGGTGATAGTTACCGAATGTGATATTGGTAATTGTTGGATATTACAGAGAACCAAACGAGATTATGGGTGAGTACGAGGGTAACAAGGATGCTTATGGACTTATTAGTTCGAAACGGGTATCTTTTGGTATTGTGAGTTATTGTGCCATCTTACTTGTTATTAGCCGAAATTTGATCCACACCTAGGCGAGGAGCTTAAGGGTTTAATAAGCTAGATAGAATATCTTAAATTTGACAAACTTGAGTATTTTCTTTAGCTTATTAAATCGGGTGTTATCGTTTATTTGCGGCTCTTCAATCCGGTTCTAATTTTCTCTCTTTTTTCAATACAATAGTGTAGCTTTAGTATAAAATGTTTAGAATTGCTTGTTTGATCGTTATGCGTAGCGAGTAGTTTACTTGTATGCTTGTTAAGTAAATTTGTGTTTAGTGAATTAAGGGTGGAATTTTATAAGTGACTAGTGATTAATAATTTGCAAAAATTATTTAGTTTAGTGTTTTATTTAGTCGAACGGGCAAAAGCCGTAAGATTAAGTAGCCATTAAATTAGTAATTAATTTCTTTTTCAATATTAAGCCAACGTTTTGAGAAATCGATTTATTAGACGGAAATTAGTTCATCATTAGGATCCAAAATTTCACACTTAATGATCTATTCACTTTTACTTGACAAGCATATTTTTCTTTATATATTTTTCATCTTATTAGCTTGCTTGTTAATTAGAATAATGTAGTTTATCGCTATCTTTAGTTTTAATCCAAAACCAAAAATTAAAAGATATTCAAGCATAATTCCCAAACCGATTCTCGATTTTCAAATTCACGCCTCGTCGGGAAGAACGACCCGGGTCCGGTTTTAAACTTTGTGGATAACGAAGTGAGAAACCGATACTTCCGGTAATACTATACTACTATTATTGATATTATCCTATTTGTTATATATATTTATATATTTATTTATATTTATATATGTAGTAAAAGGAGACAATCAATTTTTGGCGCCGCTGCCGGGGAGGCTGTGAAACGATTTTCGTGTTTGTTTGACGATTAGTGTTTGAAGACCCTTCCCTCGTGAAGTTAATGTTTTCGTTTGTGAATTAATTTCTTCTTTATTGATTATAATATACAAAAAATTACAAAAATACAAAAATATATTTTTTAACTTTTCTTCTTATTTAGTATAAAAAAAACAAAAATTCAATAATATAAAAAACATATCCTTAATTATCAATAAAATCTATCATCAAACTATGCTTCAACTGAAGCTTATTCATATAAGTTCCCGAACAAAGATTTAAAAACTTGCCTTTTGTGTCACTTGTGAAATACGGCTCACCTTTAATTGATAAACAAACTATAAGAGGGGTATAAGGAGGGTTGTTCCTAGGAACTACGACCCGAAAGGAGAAGGTTTTTAATAGCTTCGCGCTTTCCCGCTCCTCCGCTCCTTTGTGCGTTTTTCTTTTAGAGAGCTACCGTGAAACGAGTTGATTATTGGTTTAAGTTGTCTTATCTCATTTTGTCCGTTAATAAAATATGTTGCTTAAAAAATTCGAAAAGCCAAAAATAATCTTCTTTTTCTTCTTATTCAAATTTATTTCTTTTCTTAACCCTCAATTGTTTAAGCTTATGACGACACTCGATGTCATTTGTATTCCCTTTACGCGATTAAAGAGGTTCGTCTTGTGGAAATTTGCACACATAAAGACTGTGGTAGTTCAAAAGGAGTTTGAAGACAAGATTTTGGTCCCTTACCGATTGTTCTCAACGACCCCTTAAATTGTAAAAAATTGTCTCGATTGTGGAGACCCGGCTTGCATGGTCTATATTGTCGACAATGGCTTATAGTAAAGGACATTGGAGGAAGTTTTTAAGGGACGTCCATGACACTTCCAAGTCATCCAATGACAATTACTAACTTGTTTAATCAGAGCCATTACATTGTCAAACAAGGCCTGGTGTAAATTCCCTCACAAAAAGTCCTCCACAATTAAAACAATTGTTGTGCGAGTGTGGTGTTTCGTTAGACGACAATCTTTGTAACGATGTACTTGTAAGTTTGCGGGATAGGTGCTCATTATGATTATAATTGTCCACGCAAAATTCTTTTTTTTTTTTGTTTTTTTTTTTTTTTTGATTATCTCTAAACCGGAATCATGCAACAATCAAACCGTTAATGAGTTCCCACAGACTTTGCCAAGTGTTCAACCGACATCTTGTACCAGAGATGAGAATTCATTCACTTATGATTCTAAACCTTACTTTGTTGATGATTCTCTTAACATTTTCAACACACCTCCAACCCTCCTAATGTACTCTTGTGAATTTTGCAGGAACGATGCTCGTTATGGTCACTATTGTACACCTCAAGTTCCGTTTATTTATCCGGAACCGGGTTACAATCAAGACTTTAATTTCCCCCAAAATTTTCATGGTTTTCAACAACAAAATCCTTGTTGTGAAAATTGTGAGGGACCTCATGAAACTTACCAATGTCAACCAATGAATGAAGACTATTGTCATGAGCAAATTTTTTGCTATGATTATAATTCTTTTGGTTGAGACAATTTCAAACCCCCGTAATATACCCATACAATATCATCTCTCAATGTTCAAAATAGCCTTTTCAATGCTCAAAATGACTTTCTTAATTCTCAAAACAAGCTTATGGAGCAAATGACATCCATATGTGATATGGTTGGTCAATATATGCAAAAGAAGGAAGAAGAAAAGCGAATTGCGAAAGAGCAAGCGGCTAAAGATCGATATTGGAAGATTCCCATTTGCTAGATGATGACGAGGATATTTACCATTGCAATCAACCCGTCTTACCAACCAAGGAGCCCGTTAACTCTCTAAGTATGGGGGACGAGCATCTTAACACTATCCCGGCAACGGAATCGGACCAAGTAATAAAGTCTAGTGTTGAAAACCTTGTCCCAATCCCAAGTGAGTCCGAGGGTATTCCCGACAGTGTGTGTGATGTGCCTTTTTGTAACAATCCTACCCCTCTTGAAGGTTTTAAAAAACATTCTAAGACTATCATCGATTCCAACAATGATTCTTCTTCGAGTGATGACGATTCTTTGAGATCCTCGATTAGTCGATGCATCACTCTGATGCTGAGATCGTCAGCTTTAGAGGTGGTAGAGATTGTTATACACGAAGTTAGAGGGATGTTACCGATATTCTTCTAATAATCAAAGTCGATTAGCACTTCGTGAAAAAAATTGTTGAATTCAATCTTCTTATGCTAATTCGAAGCATTAAAGTAATCCCGCTCCATCTTCTGATGATATGACCAAGTCTTCCTCCACATCTCTTACTTTTTGGAGGAGACTAACACCTTTGATAATTCCTTCACCAGAATCTGAACTTTTGCTTGATTTGGAAAGAGTAGTAGTGGCAGTACCACTACCCGTTCTGATTATTCTCTTCCGGATTATGAAGCTTTCTATTCTGATGACGATCATATTAAAGAAAAGAGTAGTGGCAGTACCACTACTCATGCTGATTTTTCTCAATATGATTCGTTCATCTTTGATCTTTCGATCAATCCATTTCCTCCTGCCGATAGGAGTGATTTTTATCATGAGGAGTTCGCCGATGAACTCGCTCACATCATATCTCCACCGGAGTATGATCATTTCTGCTTTAAGAATGAGCCCGAGCTGGGCGATTTCACTATGGATGTGGTGAGGGATATTTATCCAACAAGAGAACTAAGAGTTCATGTGCCTAATGTTTTGCCCACCCATCCCACCCTTGACCTGGATATGGATTTCATACTTTTTAGTGATTCTCTCTTTGCTTATATTGTATGGATCTTTCTTCCTTTTCTCACGTATCCAGTTGCTCCACCATATCTTCTCTCTTGTGGGAATGAAGATACCATTTTGACCCCGGCATCTCCATTTATCATTCTTTTATGCCGGGTATATCTCATCGGAGTGGAACTTTCATAAAATTCAATGTTTATCCAAACCACTTGAATGAAAGTCCGATGGAGATTTTATCTTCCACTTGCTCCCCCATGGACCAATGAATTCGGGGTCGAGTCAGGCTCAAGACTCGGTTAACAAAAATAAGCGCTTCGTGGGTGGCAACCCATGCTTATCCATTCTATCTTCTTTCTATTTGCTAATAAGTGTTTTTGTTGTTGTGCGGAGGCTCGCCTCTTCCATTCTCGTTTGCTTGTGTTTTTGTGATGATTGTCCAGGATTGTCCCCCCGATTCTGAAGCCTCTTGTGCTCGCAGTTTTTGTCTTTCTATCACAAGACTTTCATATCCTCAGCTTCATTTGGGAAAATCCAATTCCTAATCTTATCGACAACGTAAATCTTTTTAAGCATACTTAATAAACGTCATAGTATATGCATAAAGACCCTTCATAAAACATTAAGGACAATGTTCATTCTAGAATGGGGGGGATCTTTGATTTGATTTGCCTGCAGCCTTTTTTCACGTAATCCCTTTTTTTCCACCAAAATTTCCAAAAAAAAAATGAAAGATTTTAAAAATTTCCAAAATAAAATAAATGTTTGTCACAATTTTTGACTTCCTTCTTGGTAGAATAAGAATAAATATTTCACTCGATCGAGCGTGTGAGCTCTAGCTTGTTCCATAACATTTAGAGTAAGCGTTTCGCAAAATATTCGCGAAGACGAAAAATAGATAGTGTTAAGTATGAGTTGGATGCTAAACACGGAGTTAATTGGAAATCTTAAAACACATGTATGTAATTTGTCGCTTTTCTCCCATAGCTGATTGAATATACGTGCTATTTTTGAGAGTTAAACTTAAATCAATAATTTTTATTAGTATATAGCAATAATTTTAGCCCCTTAGTTTTTAAATTTAAGTACCTTGAATTTCAAAAAGAAGTAGTCTTAAAAAAAATGAAAAAAAGATGATGATAAATGAAAAAAATAATGATAAGTAATAAATATAAACTGTGGGCGATAAGAAGTTGCTGTATCTTGCCGGATCACAACCGATGTTTACAGCCTTTGTAAAGAAAGCCCAAGAGTAAGAATAAAAATCTGGGGCTGATAAAAGTTTGATGCATCTGCCGGCTCACAACCGATTTGCAGCTTCTGCTAATGATGTGTATGAGCTAAATTCAATAAGCTAATTTAACTAGAAACACTATAAGCTATCTAAATCCTATGATCTAAAAGGTAAACTCAAGAACTAACATGTTAAGCTAAAAAAACTAAATAAGCAATTATTATTAATAAGCAAAAACAGGAGCTAAGCTTGCAAAAACTTAACAATCTACTTATAAGCTATTGATTTAAATCATAACATCCAAACTTATAAGCTAGAAATCTAAATTTAAAAGCTAAGATCTAGTTACTACTGTTTTTGGCTTTTTGAGGTTATTTCATGAATTTTAAAAGCAAATTAATCCTAGAGATTAAGCTAGAGATTTGAAAACAAGTTTTAAACTAACTTATCTTATGTCTAAACTATAAGCATACTTAATTTTAGAAGCTAACTAAAAATTTAAGCTAAAAGGCTACAGTTAGGAACTACAGTTTTTCATCCTGATGCAATTTGCAAAAGGGTGAAATCTAAATGCAGGTGACCCTTAAGGTTAAACCTGCATTAGACACTCTTAATGAGTGAATTTAAACACAACTCAAACAAGATCTAAACTCACAAGAGCTTGGATCCAAAATTCTCAATTAGCTTTTGAAAACAAACCCCCCTGGTGCAGGAGCTAAAAGATTAGGCATTAACTTTTTATAATATGAAATCTAACTTGTGAAAATAATTTTTCTACTCATTTTAAATGAAAATCAAACTGACTCAAATGATTTGCTCAACTTAATTTAACTTTAAAGAGTCAAAACTGCATAATCCAAACACTCCTCAAGCTATTGACAGATTTAATAAAACTTGACTAAATGAAATCTAGCTAGTGGTATGCGTTTAATTACACATACCTTTTACCATTAAAATCGGACTTAAATGACCAAAAACGTACAAAAAATACATTGTATTTGTATGTTTTCACTTATATTGTGCAGGAAACGGATATCCGACAAAAGGACAAAAAATAAAGCCAAAAACAACAAAACCAAGCACGGAATAGAAAAGCGTAGAAAAGACAAAGTTAAATCGAAGCCAAAGTCCAAGAAAGTCAAAGTCAACCCCAAAAAGTCAACGGTCAAAGCCGAAGCAATATCAAAGAAAATACTTAATGGGTCACCCGTACCCATCTAATGGGCCGGATAAGCCCATTAAGTCATTATGTGAAGACTAAAAAGCCCAAGCCCTTTGTATAACTAATATGGGCCCAAATTCGAATTCAACCCATACGGCCCAAAATAGTTAACATAAGCCCAAGACCTTAACTCTGTGAAGTCACCACAAGGACTGTACCTGTAATTACCCTTATCACCCTCAAGGGCCATTCTTGCCATATCCCTAAAACTTCCACCACCACAAGGACCTCTATTGCAATAACTTTAATAAAATTGGAGGGCCATGTTTTCCAAACGACCAAACTTCTCCCTGTCCCTTTTATATCTTTGTTTCCCGCCACGCTCAAAACCCCACCACTGTTCATTGTCCCCTACCTCCTTGCAACCTGCCAAAAATGTCACTCTCCATCACCCCACAACCCACATGGGCAGTTGACACTTTGGCAATCCCTTTGAAGACTATTAGCCCAGGAAAGAAGACAACAAGATCAAGGGTGTAGATTGTTTGGATTGAGCACCAAGTTTAATCAATGGCCAAGATCAAGTTTGTGCTTTCTCCTCACACAGAAAACACAAGAAACACAGCTGTAAAGACATCAAGTTCTTAAGTTTTAGTATAAATAAGGCTAGATAGTTCAAGTTTTCAGGGTCGAATTTTTAGTTTCAAGGCAAAATCTTGTAACAAGAATCTTTGTACCAAATTACTTATTGCATTTTTAATATACTTGTCATTTAAATTAAGTTTTTTTCAATATTTGTTACTTTAATTCTTGCAATTTACAGTTTTTATTTAAAATCTTGTAATTTACTTATTGACTTTTAAAATTCTGTTTGTTTAAGCTTATATAAACCTTTTAAGTCATTAAAAGTTTTTATAAAAATTGTTTTTCAAATTCTGTCAAAAATATCAAAAATCCAAAAAAAATATATATATAAAAAAAGAGAAAGCAACAAGGAGCAAGGTGTATTATGGGTTGCTTGGGTTGATTCTGATTCAGCAAGCTTGGACCTAGGGGTTGTTAGGATTAGAGTTAGGTCTACATCAAAAGCTTGGACCCTTTGTAAGTGTTCCATTGAGATTTTTAGCATATTACTGTAGCAATAGCTTATTATCTGCTTATTTCTTGTTTTTCCTGCTTATTTATGCCATCTTATGCTTATCTATCTGTTCTTGTTACTTACATGTCTTGTGTTTGAGTTTTACTAGAATCTGCCATATTTGCCTTAAAACTGCTTATATTCATTTGCTCATTTCAGTGCTTATTGTGTGTTGCTTTTTGCTTAACTCTGCTTAACATTCATTTATTATCATCTGTTTTCAACTTTCTTGGCTTAAAACTCCACAAATCAAGCTTAAAATTTGTTTTTCAAACTTAAGAGGGTGTTTGGCATAGTGGTTTAAAACGGGTCATTTTGTGTTTAAATCCATTTTGGTCATTTTTTCAACTTACTCATGCCTTTTTAAGTTGATTTTTATCTGTTTTCAAAAGTATTTAGCTCTAAAAATTTGTTTTGAAGTGTTTCCTAATTGGTCTTTTAAGCTGTGGTGACAGGATAGCTTTTAAGCCCTCATTTGGATTAAGACTTCTTGGCCAACTTTTGGGTCCAGTTTTTGAGTCCTTTTCAGTGTTAAAATGCAGTGGTAAAAAGTCCCTTTGGCTTCCTTTATGTTTGTCAAAATTCTGTCTTAGTATAGCCTAGTGTTTTTCAAGTTAAAATAGCCATTTTTCATTTCAATTTATCACATAGTAAAAATGTTGTTTAGCTTGTGAAATTTGGAGCACAAGCTCAACTTGAGTCATACTCAATCTGTTTTAGCTTTATTTTTAATTTTGAGCTTATTTTATAGCTTATTTCAAAGCCTGCTTATGCCTTGCTGTTTTTAAGATAACCAAAAAAAGAAGCCACTCTGTGTGACAAGCTCTTTTGACAGCACTTTTTCCTGGCTTATTTTAATTCCAAATCTTGTTCTTTTTGCCCATTCTTGAAGCCACTTAGCTGAGCTATAAGCCCTAGCAGTTTTGCTACCTAAGGAGCCCTCTAAGTGGCTTATTTTTAAGCCAAAAGTGACCCTAGGGCCTGTTTGTCTGCTAGTTTAGACCCATAGCTTATTTTAGCTTTCTAGCTTATCTGTCTGTTTTATTCAGCTTAATTTTGTTGCTATAGCTTATTTAGGTTAAGGTAGTATTGTTTTTGCTTATTCCATGTTCCCTTAGCTTATTATGTCCATATTAGCCCTAACAGTTTAGCCTTCATTTCCCTTAGTAAAGAGTAGAATCTGCCTTCCCATAGTAGCTTTCCTTTAAGTTTTTTTTAAGTTACTTTTAGCTTATTTTTGATTATCTTTGCTTATTAGGTAGAGTTTATCATCTGTTTTTGCTTTTTACATTGTTTAGCGAGCTTATTTTGTTTTCTTGCTGCCTAACAGTTTTGCCATTTTAAGTCTTTAGAGTAAAAAGTGTAGACTGCCCACTTTTTGTTGCTTATTTCCCAACTTCCTTTTAAGTTTCTAAAAAAGTATCTTTTTTAAAGTTGCTTATTTTTGTGTGCTTTTTAAGTTTTTTTTTTAAAAAGAAAAAAAAAGTTTTATAAAAAATAAGAGGCCCAGGCTCGAACCCTGGACCTCCCCCTTTTCAAAGCACCCACACTCACAAACTCATACCGATGTGCTACAATAGCTCATCCGGTATGAGTTTGTTTCTTTAAATATTTAAGCCCACTTAGCCCTTTTTCACTTCAGCCCTTTTTAGCTTATTGCTGGCTTATTTATAAGCCGAATTTCAAATCTTATATTTTTCTTAGAACCAACACTAGTTAAAGTATTTTTAGTAAAATTTTCAAGTTTGTTTACTATTTTTTATCATTTATTTTCTTTTAAACTATTTTTTAATTATAATAAATTAAATAAAAATCAAAAAAATATTTTTCTTTTTTAGAAAATTTTATTTTATCATACTTCACTTAGGAAAAATAGGAAAACTTTCGTAGGGTCATTTTTGCACATTTTGAGTTTTTAAAGCACGGGTCTCGGGCCCAGTTTTCGTTTTCTTCGTTTTTAACACTTTTAAGCTTCCGTTTTAGAATTTTCTTTCATTTTTCTTTTAACCAAGTTATTTTAAATTATAAAAACTTTAAAACATCATTTAGGGTTTAGTTTTTGATAATTTAGTTTTCTTTAACTCGCGTTTTTACTTTCCCGTCTACGTTTAGGTTTAAATCATTTTAGCTTTCGTTTTTAGGATTTCCTTAATCGTTTTTGCATTTTAATTAGAAAAACCAAATCCAAATCTTTTTTTTATTCAAACATCAAATATCAAACCGATTTTCGACTTTCCAATTCACTCCTCGTTGGGACTACGACCCGGGAATATCATATCCTATACTACTCTCGGTTTCATTGATTTTGTGGATTTTGATCCTTGTTATATATTTATAAGTATTATATATTTATTTATATAAAAAAGGGTTAATAAATCTTTGAATTAATTTTTGGCGCCGCTGCCGGGGAGGAGTGTATAAGCGTTTGTCGTTTCGAAGTTTGACAATTAGTGCTTTGAAGATCCTTCCGTTGTGAAGTTATTTTCTTTAAAAATATAAAAATACAAAAATATTTCTCATTTCTTTTTTGTATAATTATAAATCAAGAAAAAACCAAAAAGATAAAAAAAATTGTCTTTAAAAAGAAATAAAAAATCATCAAGTTGGTAAAAGAACACTGGTATGTGCTTAAATACACATACCTTTTACCTTTAAAAACGAGCTAAAATAATCAAAAACGGACTTAAAATGCCAAAGATACGCTTGTTTTGCTAATTGTATTGTGCAGGAACGGGTAACAAGAAATAGGACGAAAACAAGACAAACGACAAAACTGGGACTCGGAATGGAAAAGACTGTGAAAGTCAAGCCCAATCAAGCCGGGGAAAGTCAATCCAGTAAAAGTTAACAGAAAATTCAAACTGGTCAAAGTCAAAGTCAACCCAAGTGGGTCAACCCCGGGGCCAAGTCAAAGATATATAGTTAGGGTGCTGAAATTGCCAAACCTAAATTGTACAAAAAGATGAGTAAAGAGAAAAAGAAAAAGACAAGGGCTTGTATTGCAATTTGCATCAAAATACACAAGTTAGGGGGGCAAAACTGCCAACCCCCTAACTTGTACACCAAAGGAACGAAAGTTGCAAAGACTTATATAACTCTTGGGGACTTGTTTTGCCAAGTCCCCAAAAGTTGTTTAACTACAGGGACCATGGGTGCATTAACACCATTAACCATGAGGGGCCATTTGTGCCAACTCCACAAACTTACACTCTGTTAACAGCCCAAACCACCTTTCCCGCCCCTTTTTCCCTCTCAAACCACAATCAGGTGTTTACACCCGTTTTTTTCACCACATAACCAATCACCACACCATGGTTATTCATCTCCACCCTCCTCCCTACCTTTCCCAGCCAAAAAGTTGCAACTTGGCAAATCCCACATCCCCAAGACATAGTAGACGGCTAGAGTTGATCTTAAAAATTGAAGGGCCAAGATTAGAGCTTTAAACCTCTCACACAACAAACACACCTGTGTTTGTGTGTCTACAAAGAAGCACAACAAAGAGAAAGAAGAGAGAAGACATAGTTTTAGTTTTCGGCTATAAATAGCCTTGTAAGCCATTGTGGCAAGTGTGCAAGTTTTTAATTCAGCTTTATATCAGTTTTATGTTAAGTTTTTATTGTCAATTAAGTATTTTTATGTCAATGTCCTTTATGCATTTGTAATTTTCCATTTTAATGAAAAATTAAGCCGTTTTAACTCAATAAGCTCTCAATAAGCTAATTTGAGCTTATCCTTGTTAATAAGCTCAAATTCAGTTTAATACTTGTTCAATGTTCTTAAGTACTATTTTAAGTTGAATTTATTTCATTGGATTGTTGAAATTGGAAGTTTTGGTGAAATAAGCTCTCATAGCTTATTGAGCTTATTGCTTCAGGTTTAGTGGATTTGGAGCCATTAGACAGTTTTATAGGCCACTCACCAGAAAGAGTGCCTTCTTGGTTTGAGACAAACAATTTTAAGGTCTCATCTTCTAAAATTCACTCTAGCTTAATTTTTAGCTTAAACCTTTAGCTTATTTGCTTTGAGTCTTTGTAAACACATTAGTTTAAGTTGTTATTCTCCTGTTGTGAGTTTTTATTGCATAAGTTTGTGTTACATTAGCTTATTTCTTAAAAAACTGTCATAGGTGTAGTAATAGCTAGTAGAGAAACTAGCTTATTTTCATTAATAAGCTAGTATTTTTATTTTAAAAATAGCTTAAGTAGGTTAAAAAAAAAAAAAAAATATGTCAGGTGTAGATAAAAGGTTTCTTATGTTTTAGGCTTAAAAATTGATTTTAACAAACTTTTGGGTTGACAGTGTTGACGGTATAGGGGGCTTGTTTGGCATAAGCCTTAAAATGGGCAAAATCAGGTTTGCATGGGTTTTGGCTTGAGGGTGGCTATAGCTTAAGATTTTAAGAAATTTCAAGCTTGTTTTTAGAATTTTTGTTGTAAAATTGTTTTTTTAAGGTTTTTTGAATCATGTCCAAAACTGTGAAGGTTTTTAGATACTCACAAGTGCTTATTTGATTAAGCACTTGTGGTTTAAGTTTAAGGTTCAAAAAAGGTGTGTTTTAGTGTCCAAAACAAGGCTGTTAAAAAGCCTTTGTCCCTTTGACTTCATAAGTCAAAACCACCAAGCCCATTTCTGTCACAGTTTCAATAAGCCCAAAACAGCTTTTCCTCAATCAAAAATAAGCAAGTAAAAGTGATTTTCCAAAGCTCAAAATTGGTGCACAAGTCCCTTAGATAGAGTACTAAATCTGTTTAAGCTCATTTTTGCTTTTAGAGCTTATTTGACAGCTTAAAATAAGCTGTCAAATAAGCCCTTGCATTTTGCCTTAAAGTTCCCCTGGTGCAAAAGGGGAACTTTAAGCTCATTGTTCTCTGTCTTGTTGAGTTCTAAAGCCCAAGTCTTTGGCTTATTTTGAAAGTTTATAAGCCCTAGTATAAGCTCTCAAAGTTTGAGCCCTTGATAAGCTTATTTGGTTGCTTATTTTTAAGCCCAAAGACACCCTTTGGCTGTTTACACCAACAGTACTTTTGAATCCCTTAGGCTGTAGGAGTGCTTAATTTTTGATTTTGGCTTATTGAGCTTATCCCATTAGCTCAAATTGTGTCCTAGTAAGCTTTTAGGTTAAGTTAGTTAGTTAGGTTGCTTATTTTCCCTTTTCTTAGCTTATTTTGCTCAAGTAACTTAGTAAAATTTAGCTTATAGGCTTATTTCATGTTTCTGTCACTTAAGCCCTTTCATTAGCTTATTAGTATAGCTTTTCTTTTCCTTTTAGCTTAGTTAAGTTAGTTTAAGCCTTCTAGCTTAACTTAGTTCTTGGCTCAGCTTATTCAACCATAAAACTTAGAAAAGTTGCCCTTTAAAGCTTCTTAAGCTGCTGTCAACATTAAGCTTATTTTTAAGCTTATTCTTTTGATAAAAGTGAAAAGTCCTTTTGTTAAAATTGTTAGGAATAAGCCCCTTAGCAACTTTGTAGTTTTGAGTTTTGGCTAAAAAGCATTTTTTTTATAAGTCAAAGATAAGCCAATAGCGTGGGGTCTCTTTTGTTACATTTTCATAGTGTAGGGTTACCCATTTTCGCTATAGTGTAACTTTCATAAAGTTTGCCCGCCTACCCTTTAGTTTAGAAGTTTACACTTTCCACCCTAGAGTTTTTAAAAAAAAAACAAAAGGGGAAGATACTTGGTCCGGGTGAGCAAGACTCGAACCCGTGACCAAGCAATACATCCCCTTAACTCCCACACACACTACCACTGCGCCCTTGGGTCTTTTTCGTTATAAACCCAAGGGCAAACATATTTAAGGGGGTTTTCCCCTTATAAGCTTATAAGCTGTCAAGCTTATTTTCGGGCTTATTGAATAAGCTGGTGGGTGTTTGGTATTTTTCGTAGGTAGCTTATAGAGTCAAGTATTTTGTGTAAATTTTTCAGAATTTTTTGTAAACGTTTAATATTTTTTATAATTTAATTTAGTTAAAGGTTTATTTAATTCATAATAAATACAAAAATTATCAAAAAAATATTTTGCTTTTTTAGAAAATTTTCTTTTGTCATCTAGTTTGTAGGAAAAATATAAAAGTTTTCGTAGGGTCATTTTTATAACTCTTCATCTTTTAAAGAACGGGTCCGGGTACGGGTTTTTGTTTTGACTCGTTTTTGGGTCAAACGAACTCCGTTTTCGGTCTAGTCTTTTTCATTCTTCGTTATTTGACCCGTAGAGTAGTTTAGAAGTGAAAAATTTTCCGTAGGGTTATTTTTAAAGATTTTAGGTTTTCCCCCTTTTGTACGGGATTCGGGGTTTCGTTTTCTAGTTTAATTTCATAATTTTTAGGTTTTTCTTAAACGTTTAGGTCCGTTATTGTTTAATTTGACTTATTCAACTTCCCAAACTCATTCCTTCCTTCAAACTCAAATCTTCGATCGTATCGATTTACCATTCCAGCCTCGTTGGGGATTTACGACCCGGGAAAGCTCTATACTACTTCTCGGTATCATTGATTGTTGGTTTTTACACTTCTATATATATTTTATATTTTATTATATTTTATATATATTTACGGTGTGAATCCGGACCGATCAATTTTTGGCGCCGTTGCCGGGGAGGCTGTGCAAACGTTTGTCGTTACGTTTGACCAATTGTTTTGAAACTGTGAATATTTTTATTATAAAAATATAAAAAAAAAAAAAAAAAAAAAAAAAAGTACAAAAATATTTTTCATTTCTTTTTAGTATAATTATCATTTAAAAATCCAAAAAAAAAAAAAAAAT